>JAXIVJ010004219.1:0-57500 GCA_036785665.1 Chirona hameri | reverse complement strand
GGGGCGACAATTCCAGACGCCGCTGTGAGAGGTATGTAATGTGAGGCGTCACGGTGCTGAGGGGCGACAATACCAGACGCCGCTGTGAGAGGTATGTAATGTGAGGCGTCACAGTGCTGAGGGGCGACAATGCCAGACGCCGCTGTGAGAGGTATGTAATGTGAGGCGTCACAGTGCTGAGGGGCGACAATACCAGACGCCGCTGTGAGCTGTGGGTAATGTGAGGCGTCACAGTGCCGAGGGGCGGCAATGCCAGACGCCGCTGTGAGTTGTGTAATGTGAGGCGTCACGGTGCTGAGGGGCGACAATGCCAGACGCCGCTGTGAGAGGTATGTAATGTGAGGCGTCACAGTGCTGAGGGGCGACAATGCCAGACGCCGCTATGAGAGGTGTAATGTGAGGCGTCACAGTGCTGAGGGGCGACAATGCCAGACGCCGCTGTGAGAGGTATGTAATGAGAGGCGTCACAGTGCTGAGGGGCGACAATGCCAGACGCCGCTGTGAGAGGTATGTAATGTGAGGCGTCACAGTGCTGAGGGGCGACAATGCCAGACGCCGCTGTGAGAGGTATGTAATAAGAGGCGTCACAGTGCTGAGGGGCGACAATGCCAGACGCCGCTGTGAGAGGTATGTAATGTGAGGCGTCACAGTGCTGAGGGGCGACAATGCCAGACGCCGCTGTGAGAGGTATGTAATGTGAGGCGTCACAGTGCTGAGGGGCGACAATGCCAGACGCCGCTGTGTGAGGTATGTAATGTGAGGCGTCACAGTGCTGAGGGGCGACAATGCCAGACGCCGCTGTGTGAGGTATGTAATGTGAGGCGTCACAGTGCTGAGGGGCGACAATGCCAGACGCCGCTGTGAGAGAGCTGAGGGGCGACAATGCCAGACGCCGCTGTGAGCTGTGGGTAATGTGAGGCGTCACAGTGCTGAGGGGCGACAATGCCAGACGCCGCTGTGAGCTGTGGGTAATGTGAGGCGTCACAGTGCTGAGGGGCGACAATGCCAGACGCCGCTGTGAGTCGTGTAATGTGAGGCGTCACAGTGCTGAGGGGCGACAATGTCAGACTCCGCTGTGAGAGGGGTGTAATGTGAGGCGTCACAGTGCTGAGGGGCGACAATGTCAGACGCCGCTGTGAGAGGTATGTAATGTGAGGCGTCACAGTGCTGAGGGGCGACAATGTCAGACGCCGCTGTGAGAGGTATGTAATGTGAGGCGTCACAGTGCTGAGGGGCGACAATTCCAGACGCCGCTGTGAGAGGTATGTAATGTGAGGCGTCACAGTGCTGAGGGGCGACAATGTCAGACGCCGCTGTGAGAGGTATGTAATGTGAGGCGTCACAGTGCTGAGGGGCGACAATGCCAGACGCCGCTGTGAGCTGTATGTAATGTGAGGCGTCACAGTGATGAGGGGCGACAATACCAGACGCCGCTGTGTGAGGTATGTAATGTGAGGCGTCACAGTGACACAGTGATGAGGGGCGACAATGCCAGACGCCGCTGTGAGTTGTGTAATGTGAGGCGTCACAGTGCTGAGGGACAACAATGCCAGACGCCGCTGTGAGTTGTGTAATGTGCGGCGTCACGGTGCTGAGGGGCGACAATGCCAGACGCCGCTGTGAGAGGTATGTAATGTGAGGCGTCACAGTGCTGAGGGGCGACAATGCCAGACGCCGCTGTGAGAGGAATGTAATGTGAGGCGTCACAGTGATCAGGGGCGACAATGTCAGACGCCGCTGTGAGAGGTGTAATGTGAGGCGTCACAGTGCTGAGGGGCGACAATGCCAGACGCCGCTGTGAGAGGTATGTAATGTGAGGCGTCACAGTGCTGAGGGGCGACAATGCCAGACGCCGCTGTGAGAGGTATGTAATGTGAGGCATCACAGTGATCAGGGGCGACAATTCCAGACGCCGCTGTGAGAGGTATGTAATGTGAGGCGTCACAGTGATCAGGGGCGACAATGCCAGACGCCGCTGTGAGCTGTGGGTAATGTGAGGCGTCACAGTGCTGAGGGGCGACAATGCCAGACGCCGCTGTGAGTTGTGTAATGTGAGGCGTCACAGTGTTGAGGGGCGACAATTCCAGACGCCGCTGTGAGAGGTATGTAATGTGAGGCGTCACGGTGCTGAGGGGCGACAATGCCAGACGCCGCTGTGAGAGGTATGTAATGTGAGGCGTCACAGTGATCAGGGGCGACAATTCCAGACGCCGCTGTGAGTTGTGTAATGTGAGGCGTCACAGTGATCAGGGGCGACAATGCCAGACGCCGCTGTGAGAGGTATGTAATGTGAGGCGTCACAGTGCTGAGGGGCGACAATGCCAGACGCCGCTGTGAGAGGTATGTAATGTGAGGCGTCACTGTGATGAGGGGCGACAATGCCAGACGCCGCTGTGAGAGAGCTGAGGGGCGACAATGCCAGACGCCGCTGTGGGCTGTGGGTAATGTGAGGCGTCACAGTGCTGAGGGGCGACAATGCCAGACGCCGCTGTGAGCTGTGGGTAATGTGAGGCGTCACAGTGCTGAGGGGCGACAATGCCAGACGCCGCTGTGAGTTGTGTAATGTGAGGCGTCACAGTGATCAGGGGCGACAATGCCAGACGCCTCTGTGTGAAGTATGTAATGTGAGGCGTCACAGTGATCAGGGGCGACAATGCCAGACGCCGCTGTGAGAGGTATGTAATGTGAGGCGTCACAGTGATCAGGGGCGACAATGCCAGACGCCGCTGTGTGAGGTATGTAATGTGAGGCGTCACAGTGATCAGGGGCGACAATGCCAGACGCCGCTGTGTGAGGTATGTAATGTGAGTCGTCACAGTGATGAAGGGCGACAATGCCAGACGCCGCTGTGAGCTGTGGGTAATGTGAGGCGTCCCAGTGCTGAGGGGTGACAATGTCAGACGCCGCTGTGAGCTGTGGGTAATGTGAGGCGTCACAGTGCTGAGGGGCGACAATGCCAGACGCCGCTATGAGAGGTGTAATGTGAGGCGTCACAGTGCTGAGGGGCGACAATGCCAGACGCCGCTGTGAGAGGTATGTAATGTGAGGCGTCACAGTGATCAGGGGCGACAATGCCAGACGCCGCTGTGAGAGGTATGTAATGTGAGGCGTCACAGTGCTGAGGGGCGACAATGTCAGACGCCGCTGTGAGAGGTATGTAATGTGAGGCGTCACAGTGCTGAGGGGCGACAATGCCAGACGCCGCTGTGAGAGGGGTGTAATGTGAGGCGTCAGTCCTGAGGGGCGACAATTCCAGACGCCGCTGTGAGAGGTATGTAATGTGAGGCGTCACAGTGCTGGGGGGCGACAATGCCAGACGCCGCTGTGAGAGGTATGTAATGAGAGGCGTCACAGTGCTGAGGGGCGACAATGCCAGACGCCGCTGTGAGAGGTATGTAATGTGAGGCGTCACAGTGCTGAGGGGCGACAATGCCAGACGCCGCTGTGTGAGGTATGTAATGTGAGGCGTCACAGTGATGAGGGGCGACAATGCCAGACGCCGTTGTGAGAGAGCTGAGGGGCGACAATGCCAGACGCCGCTGTGAGCTGTGGGTAATGTGAGGCGTCACAGTGCTGAGGGGCGACAATGCCAGACGCCGCTGTGAGCTGTGGGTAATGTGAGGCGTCACAGTGCTGAGGGGCGACAATGCCAGACGCCGCTGTGAGTTGTGTAATGTGAGGCGTCACAGTGCTGAGGGGCGACAATTCCAGACGCCGCTGTGAGAGGTATGTAATGTGAGGCGTCACGGTGCTGAGGGGCGACAATGCCAGACGCCGCTGTGAGAGGGGTGTAATGTGAGGCGTCACAGTGCTGAGGGGCGACAATGCCAGACGCCGCTGTGAGAGGGGTGTAATGTGAGGCGTCACAGTGCTGAGGGGCGACAATGCCAGACGCCGCTGTGAGAGGTATGTAATGTGAGGCGTCACAGTGATCAGGGGCGACAATGTCAGATGCCGCTGTGAGAGGTATGTAATGTGAGGCGTCACAGTGCTGAGGGGCGACAATTCCAGACGCCGCTGTGAGTTGTGTAATGTGAGGCGTCACGGTGCTGAGGGGCGACAATGCCAGACGCCGCTGTGAGAGGTATGTAATGTGAGGCGTCACAGTGCTGAGGGGCGACAATGTCAGACGCCGCTGTGAGAGGTATGTAATGTGAGGCGTCACGGTGCTGAGGGGCGACAATGTCAGACGCCGCTGTGTGAAGTATGTAATGTGAGGCGTCACAGTGCTGAGGGGCGACAATGCCAGACGCCGCTGTGAGTTGTGTAATGTGAGGCGTCACAGTGATGAGGGGCGACAATGCCAGACGCCGCTGTGTGAAGTATGTAATGTGAGGCGTCACAGTGCTGAGGGGCGACAATGTCAGACGCCGCTGTGTGAAGTATGTAATGTGAGGCGTCACAGTGCTGAGGGGCGACAATGCCAGACGCCGCTGTGAGAGGGGTGTAATGTGAGGCGTCACAGTGCTGAGGGGCGACAATGTCAGACGCCGCTGTGAGAGGTATGTAATGTGAGGCGTCACGGTGCTGAGGGGCGACAATGTCAGACGCCGCTGTGTGAAGTATGTAATGTGAGGCGTCACAGTGCTGAGGGGCGACAATGCCAGACGCCGCTGTGAGTTGTGTAATGTGAGGCGTCACAGTGATGAGGGGCGACAATGCCAGACGCCGCTGTGTGAAGTATGTAATGTGAGGCGTCACAGTGCTGAGAGGCGACAATGCCAGACGCCGCTGTGAGAGGGGTGTAATGTGAGGCGTCACAGTGCTGAGGGGCGACAATTTCAGACGCCGCTGTGAGAGGTATGTAATGTGAGGCGTCACAGTGATCAGGGGCGACAATGCCAGACGCCGCTGTGAGAGGTATGTAATGTGAGGCGTCACAGTGCTGAGGGCGACAATGCCAGACGCCGCTGTGAGAGGTATGTAATGTGAGGCGTCACAGTGCTGAGGGGCGACAATGCCAGACGCCGCTATGAGAGGTATGCAATGTGAGGCGGCACAGTGCTGAGGGGTGACAATGCCAGACGCCGCTGTGAGAGGTATGTAATGTGAGGCGTCACAGTGATGAGGGGCGACAATGCCAGACGCCGCTGTGAGAGGTATGTAATGTGAGGCGTCACAGTGCTGAGGGGCAACAATGCCAGACGCCGCTGTGAGTTGTGTAATGTGAGGCGTCACGGTGCTGAGGGGCGACAATGCCAGACGCCGCTGTGTGAGGTATGTAATGTGAGGCGTCACAGTGATGAGGGGCGACAATGCCAGACGCCGCTGTGAGAGGTATGTAATGTGAGGCGTCACAGTGATGAGGGGCGACAATGCCAGACGCCGCTGTGAGAGGGGTGTAATGTGAGGCGTCAGTCCTGAGGTGCGACAATTCCAGACGCCGCTGTGAGAGGTATGTAATGTGAGGCGTCACAGTGATCAGGGGCGACAATGCCAGACGCCGCTGTGAGTTGTGTAATGTGAGGCGTCACAGTGATGAGGGGCGACAATGCCAGACGCCGCTGTGAGTTGTGTAATGTGAGGCGTCACGGTGCTGAGGGGCGACAATGCCAGACGCCGCTGTGAGAGGTATGTAATGTGAGGCGTCACAGTGATGAGGGGCGACAATGCCAGACGCCGCTGTGAGAGGTATGTAATGTGAGGCGTCACAGTGATCAGGGGCGACAATGTCAGACGCCGCTGTGAGAGGTGTGTAATGTGAGGCGTCACAGTGCTGAGGGGCGACAATGCCAGACGCCGCTGTGAGTTGTGTAATGTGAGGCGTCACGGTGCTGAGGGGCGACAATGCCAGACGCCGCTGTGAGAGGTATGTAATGTGAGGCGTCACAGTGCTGAGGGGCGACAATTCCAGACGCCGCTGTGAGAGGTATGTAATGTGAGGCGTCACAGTGCTGAGGGGCGACAATGCCAGACGCCGCTGTGAGAGGTATGTAATGTGAGGCGTCACAGTGCTGAGGGGCGACAATGCCAGACGCCGCTGTGAGCTGTGGGTAATGTGAGGCGTCACAGTGCTGAGGGGCGACAATGCCAGACGCCGCTGTGAGAGGTATGTAATGAGAGGCGTCACAGTGCTGAGGGGCGACAATGCCAGACGCCGCTGTGTGAGGTATGTAATGTGAGGCGTCACAGTGATGAGGGGCGACAATGCCAGACGCCGCTGTGAGAGGTATGTAATGAGAGGCGTCACAGTGCTGAGGGGTGACAATGGCAGACGCCGCTGTGAGAGGTATGTAATGAGAGGCGTCACAGTGCTGAGGGGCGACAATGCCAGACGCCGCTGTGTGAGGTATGTAATGTGAGGCGTCACAGTGATGAGGGGCGACAATGCCAGACGCCGCTGTGAGAGGTATGTAATGAGAGGCGTCACAGTGCTGAGGGGTGACAATGTCAGACGCCGCTGTGAGAGGTATGTAATGAGAGGCGTCACAGTGCTGAGGGGCGACAATGCCAGACGCCGCTGTGAGAGGTATGTAATGTGAGGCGTCACAGTGCTGAGGGGCGACAATGTCAAATGCCGCTGTGTGAGGTATGTAATGTGAGGCGTCACAGTGCTGAGGGGCGACAATGTCAGACGCCGCTGTGAGCTGTGGGTAATGTGAGGCGTCACTGTGATGAGGGGCGACAATGTCAGATGCCGCTGTGAGAGGTATGTAATGTGAGGCGTCACAGTGATCAGGGGCGACAATGTCAGACGCCGCTGTGAGAGGTATGTAATGTGAGGCGTCACGGTGCTGAGGGGCGACAATGCCAGACGCCGCTGTGAGCTGTGGGTAATGTGAGGCGTCACAGTGCTGAGGGGCGACAATGCCAGACGCCGCTGTGAGCTGTGGGTAATGTGAGGCGTCACAGTGCCGAGGGGCGACAATGCCAGACGCCGCTGTGAGCTGTGGGTAATGTGAGGCGTCACAGTGCTGAGGGGCGACAATGTCAGACGCCGCTGTGAGCTGTGGGTAATGTGAGGCGTCACAGTGCTGAGGGGCGACAATGCCAGACGCCGCTGTGAGCTGTGGGTAATGTGAGGCGTCACAGTGCTGAGGGGCGACAATGCCAGACGCCGCTGTGAGTTGTGTAATGTGAGGCGTCACAGTGCTGAGGGGCGACAATTCCAGACGCCGCTGTGAGAGGTATGTAATGTGAGGCGTCACAGTGATCAGGGGCGACAATGTCAGATGCCGCTGTGAGAGGTATGTAATGTGAGGCGTCACAGTGATGAGGGGCGACAATGTCAGATGCCGCTGTGAGAGGTATGTAATGTGAGGCGTCACAGTGATCAGGGGCGACAATGCCAGACGCCGATGTGAGAGGGGTGTAATAGTGGTGCCAATCGGTACAATCACTTTCGGAATTCCGAATTTGTCAGAAGACCGATTCGGTTTTCGAACGGACATAAGCATATTTCTTTGGACATTTTCGGACATCCAATGCCCAAGGATGGCTTGACGCGAAAATCACATAGTTTTTTTTTTATTAAAAAAAAGAAAGTGTGCCACAGGTAATTCATTTCCATATATATATAAAATCTACTTTGAAACAAATTTCGGACAAACAATTATTTTCGAACAGTTTCGGACGGACAGCTGTCCATGGTCTTGGACATCGGTCGGACATTGGACAAATATTTTCTGAAACTGGCACCACTAGTGTGTAATGTGAGGCGCCAGTCCTCGGCGGAGAGCTGTGAGCGTTAAAGCGTCACGGACGGTAGTTGAGCACGATCACAAATCGAATAGAGGAGATAGCTATTAATTTGACCCCATGTCTAATCGCAGGTGCATCAACTGGTCCCCAACGCTCACGATTTCACTTTCGGTTCACATTTGGTGGTCGCTGGCGGTAAATCAGCCAACAGGCCCCGCCCAACACAAGCGCCACCGACGTCCTCAGCTCGCAAGTGGCAGTGGCGCCATCTGCCCCGTGTAGTGCCAGGATGCACATGGGACGGCACAGACCATGCGCTGCCTGCGTGATGATAACCGACAGTACAGCTACGGCCCGGTCTGACACCAGGGAGGGGTGAGGGGGAGGGGCAGAGCCACTCACCTGCTCTGCCACGGGGTGATGACGCCGTCATCAGGTCCACCGATCAGCACCAGCCGCTTCAGTCGCAGCAGGTTCCGCCGGTACCGCTTTGAGTCGTCAGAGAACACCTGCAGACAGAGACAGAGACGTAAGTCAGCCAAAAGACAGGGTCGGCAAAGACAGGTCAGGCAACACACTGAGTTAGCAGAGGTCAGCAGAGGTCCTGATAGGTCAGGGAAAAGACAGGGTCAGCAGAGAAAGGTCAGGCAAAAGACAGGGTCAGCAGATAAAGGTCAGTCAAAAGACAGGGTCAGCAGAGAAAGGTCAGTCAAAAGACAGGGTCAGCAGAGAAAGGTCAGTCAAAAGACAGGGTCAGCAGAGAAAGGTCAGTCAAAAGACAGGGTCAGCAGAGAAAGGTCAGTCAAAAGACAGGGTCAGCAGAGAAAGGTCAGTCAAAAGACAGGGTCAGCAGAGAAAGGTCAGTCAAAAGACAGGGTCAGCAGAGAAAGGTCAGTCAAAAGACAGGGTCAGCAGAGAAAGGTCAGTCAAAAGACAGGGTCAGCAGAGAAAGGTCAGGCAAAAGACAGGGTCAGCAGAGAAAGGTCAGGCAAAAGACAGGGTCAGCAGAGAAAGGTCAGTCAAAAGACAGGGTCAGCAGAGAAAGGTCAGGCAAAAGACAGGGTCAGCAGAGAAAGGTCAGGCAAAAGACAGGGTCAGCAGAGAAAGGTCAGTCAAAAGACAGGGTCAGCAGAGAAAGGTCAGGCAAAAGACAGGGTCAGCAGAGAAAGGTCAGTCAAAAGACAGGGTCAGCAGAGAAAGGTCAGTCAAAAGACAGGGTCAGCAGAGAAAGGTCAGTCAAAAGACAGGGTCAGCAGAGAAAGGTCAGTCAAAAGACAGGGTCAGCAGAGAAAGGTCAGTCAAAAGACAGGGTCAGCAGAGAAAGGTCAGTCAAAAGACAGGGTCAGCAGAGAAAGGTCAGTCAAAAGACAGGGTCAGCAGAGAAAGGTCAGCAAAAGACAGGGTCAGCAGAGAAAGGTCAGGCAAAAGACAGGGTCAGCAGAGAAAGGTCAGTCAAAAGACAGGGTCAGCAGAGAAAGGTCAGTCAAAAGACAGGGTCAGCAGAGAAAGGTCAGTCAAAAGACAGGGTCAGCAGAGAAAGGTCAGGCAAAAGACAGGGTCAGCAGAGAAAGGTCAGTCAAAAGACAGGGTCAGCAGAGAAAGGTCAGTCAAAAGACAGGGTCAGCAGATAAAGGTCAGTCAAAAGACAAGGTCAGCGCAGGATGAGCAGTGACGCATTTAACGTTGACGTTATCAAAAATAGACCCAATTTCCTTACAGCAGAAGCATGGATTAACCCGCGCCCCGCGGGGGTACATTTACCTCTCCTCTCGGATTTTCTCAATCACTTGAAAACTATGGCAGATAGCGACATCAAACTTTCAGTAGCTTATGATGCATCAATTCTACGTCTTCTCACCAAAGTTCACTGAAATTGAAGTAGTACTTTGGGAGATAATGACGTTTTAATGACGTCATGTCATGCAATTTTTGTGCAAAAACGATAAATGTTTTAGAAATCGCAGAATACAGACAAATAAATGTCATCGCTGTATTTCTCCGACACAAAACTGGTCTAGAAACATGTGTTTTTATATTGTTAAATTTCAAATGTTGACCTTGTGTGACCTGACCTTGACCCGAGGGCCATTATATGGGGTCAGGATGGTAAAATGGCTGATACTATCAAATTATACGTGTAAAATAACCCATAAAACATGTGTCGCATGGCTTTCGTAGACCTTTTTCCAATAGTAACCTTTTGTGGTCTTGACCTTTGCTTGCAATTTCACTTTCGCTTATACGGGAGATGCATTATACCTTTGAGAGCACTTTGTGCGATAATAGTCACAACTAAGGCTTTGGATGGAAAGTATGGCCCAAAAACTCAAATATCTCAATTTTGACCTTTGACCTGATCGTGACCTGAATGTCATCTTATTTTAAGAATTTGGGGTATGCATTAGATTCTTCTCCTTGAGAGCTTCGGCTGGAGCGCGAGCGTGTGGCGTTTTCTGCTGGAGACCCCCGCGGAGCGCGGGTTAAGCTAAAGCATACACGACACACGGATGTACCAGTAGCAGGGTTGGACTTTTTGCCGGCAAAAACGGGCTTTGCACTTGCCGGTTTAAACCGGTTTGTACCGGAAAAAGTGGCAAAAAGTGGCAAAAACTAAACTGCCTGCTTTTTTTCATAAAATTGTTTGTAAAAGAAGTAAATATTCTTATATCATTGAACCATTTTAAATGCTGTGCCAGTTGCAATGCAATTGTGAACCTGCAATTATTTCATTAACCAGATTTGCTTAGCCCAGCAGCACAACTTCTTTCCACTGGCGTATATATGACGGAGTGCTGCTTGACCTGCACTGAGATAGCTTGGACAAATATATATTTAGAACTGTGGAAGGTCATGATGGACAGTATGCAAAGACAATGAAACAATACAGATAATAATAGGCTTCGAGTTTATTTTTGGAGGTGACACTCCTAAAGAATGTAGTATCTGTACACTGAGCACCTCGTCAGCGTTGTCAGCGCTGACGCCTTAAGTTCAAGTGACCATGATGGTTGAGCAAGCGATTTGTCGTGCATTGGTGTGAGAGTTAAGCCCAATGCAATTTGTCGGGTGGGGAGGTTCGGTGGGAAACTTTCTTTTGTGAAAATGTCATAGTCCAAGGTCAATATCTGCAAGGTCAAATGAGGTGAACAGAGGTCAAACATGCTAAATTGTGTTTGTTATGCTCTCCTTGGCTTGGCATTGTTATGGAATTCAGGGATTGCATGTATATACCCCCAACATAGGCTGAAATGATTTGTTGGAGAGTCTAATGATACAATAGGGATGATAGAAGTTGCATTTGGCCTCAGGCCATTTGCATAGCAACATTTCATTGCAGTCATTTGAGTTTTATTTTTACTTTGATGACCTACAACTCAAAATGTTATCGGCCGATTTGCATTTTTGTTACTTTAGACGACGCGCCGTTCATTCTTTAGGCAGGTACACCAAAAATGATGCACATCGAACGTTAAAATCAGGAGACATTCACACAACAACAACAAAAAACAGGAGAGGTGGCGGATTCCTCCTCCTCCTCCCCTCCCCCCTCCCCCTCCCCCCTCCCCCCTCCCCCTCCCCCTCCCCCTCCCCCTCCCCCTCCCCCTCCCCCTCCCCCTCCCCCTCCCCCTCCCCCTCCCCTCCCTCCTCCCCTCCCCTCCCCCCCTGCAGTGCGCGTGTTAAAGCATATTGTGAAAAAATACTTTAATTTGCAATGGAATTTGGAAAGAAACAAAACAAAGCCTACTTAACCCGCGCCATGTCGGGGGGTGTTTAGACCCCCCCCCCCCCCCAGGTTTTTCGAGGATAGCGGGAAAACGGCGGGGCGCAGCACCGCCGTTTTTGGCACAGCTGTTCGGGCATCAATTACCCTCATTATGTTTAAAAAATGCATCGGGTCATCTCAGGTCAGGTCACCAGACCAGGTCACATGACCCCACCTCAAAAAAAAACTTGTGGTCGTACCACAGTCATAGTTTCTTGGATAATCGGTTTACACTTACAGGATTTCATAAGGTCATACATATCTACAAATCCTATATCTTGGATTTATTATATCGACGACCTAAGGTCGGGTCAATTTCGTGACCTCCCCATTATAAGTCAATGGGGAAATATGAAAATGCTTCCTATTCCAAACATGCGCAAGATATCAGTCTAATTCCTTCTGGATCCCGTTATTATAGGTCATTCTTGATGACCTAGGTGCCATTTTTGTTCAGTGACCCCTACAGGGTCAGCCGAGGTCATCCGAGGTCACCAACAGTTATGTCAATAACTCTCGACATAATGACGATATATAAGTGAAACCGACACCAATGTGTTTGTTTCGTCGAGGCACGTCTTCCCATATGCAACATGGCCTATTTGGGTCACCACTTGAACTTGACCTGAGGTCAATTTTTTTAGTTGACCTAACCTGGTCAACACTAATATGAGTCAAAGCGCCTTGACGAGACAAACACGATGGCATCAACAGTATTGCCTTGTCGTTATTAGGTCAAAAGCTATTCGCGAAAAACTTTTTGTAAAAAAGTGTTTTGGACATTTGATGAGCTCTGGAGCCTAACTATTGACCTGAGCTAAAATCTGAGGACACCTCCGCGATTGGATTTTTTCAAGAGCTTTCCATTGTTTTGTTTTCATTTGTTGCTATCTATCCTGTGTTCCTGTGCCATCTGGGGTTTCTGAAGCGAAGTCCTAAAACTGGAGAGAAAAAAAAATACTCTTGATGACTTCCGGTGACCTCAATATTGACTTGAGGAAAACATATCTGAAGTAATTTAAAATGTGCTTGTCGAGAGCTTTCGAATGCCTTGTTTCCGCGTCCCTTTTAGTTTTCGAGTTAGAGGGGAGGTGTCTACGCACACACACACCAGTGGCAAAACCACTTTTTGCCACCCACTGCCCACCCTGACCAGTAGGTCAGCCACACTGGTTGGGGTGGCTGGTTGGGGTGGCTGGCTGGGGTGGCTGGCTGGGGTGGCTGGCTGGGGTGGCTGGCTGGGGTGGCTGGTTGGGGTGGCTGGTTGGGGTGGCTGGTTGGGGTGGCTGGCGGTGGCTGGCTGGGGTGGCTGGCGGTGGCTGGCTGGGGTGGCTGGCTGGGGTGGCTGGTTGGGGTGGCTGGCTGGGGTGGCTGGCTGGGGTGGCTGGCTGGGGTGGCTGGCTGGGGTGGCTGGCTGGGGTGGCTGGCTGGGGTGGCTGGCTGGGGTGGCTGGCTGGGGTGGCTGGCTGGGGTGGCTGGCTGGGGTGGCTGGCTGGGGTGGCTGGCTGGGGTGGCTGGCTGGGGTGGCTCGCTGGGGTGGTTGGCTGGCGACAGGGCCGATTCTCACCGCTCACTGAGCGTCGCTAACCTCGTTATGGATGGGCGCCAGAAACTGCTCACCTCACTCGCTCACCTCGTTATCGATGGGCGCCAGGAACTGGCTGTATTTGAGGTACTCCGGTTGCTCACGCGGGTCGTTCCAGTAGTTGCCGACCGAATTGAGCTGGCCGAACCGACTGTAGAAGAGCCGGAACGCCTCGTCCCGCACGGCGCCCGGGAACACCAGGTGAAGGAACCCGTCTGGAGGGCAGAGTGGTACGGTCATACTGCAACAATCGGACAGAGAGGGTGGCCGACAATAGTGCCCGTCTGGAGGGCAGAGTGGAACGGTCATACCGCAACAATCGGACAGAGAGGCTGGCCGACAATAGTGCCCGTCTGGAGGACAGAGAGGCTGGCCGACAATAGTGCCCGTCTGGAGGGCAGAGTGGAACGCTCATACCGCAACAATCGGACAGAGAGGCTGGCCGACAATAGTGCCCGTCTGGAGGACAGAGAGGGTGGCCGACAATAGTGCCCGTCTGGAGGACAGAGAGGCTGGCCGACAATAGTGCCCGTCTGGAGGGCAGAGTGGAACGCTCATACCGCAACAATCGGACAGAGAGGCTGGCCGACAATAGTGCCCGTCTGGAGGACAGAGAGGGTGGCCGACAATAGTGCCCGTCTGGAGGACAGAGAGGCTGGCCGACAATAGTGCCCGTCTGGAGGACAGAGAGGCTGGCCGACAATAGTGCCCGTCTGGAGGACAGAGAGGCTGGCCGACAATAGTGCCCGTCTGGAGGGCAGAGAGGCTGGCCGACAATAGTGCCCGTCTGGAGGACAGAGAGGCTGGCCGACAATAGTGCCCGTCTGGAGGACAGAGAGGCTGGCCGACAATAGTGCCCGTCTGGAGGGCAGAGAGGCTGGCCGACAATAGTGCCCGTCTGGAGGGCAGTGGTACGGTCATACCGCAACAATCGGACAGAGAGGCTGGCCGACAATAGTGCCCGTCTGGAGGACAGAGAGGCTGGCCGACAATAGTGCCCGTCTGGAGGGCAGAGAGGAACGCTCATACCGCAACAATCGGACAGAGAGGGCGGCCGACAATAGTGCCCGTCTGGAGGACAGAGAGGCTGGCCGACAATAGTGCCCGTCTGGAGGGCAGAGAGGAACGCTCATACCGCAACAATCGGACAGAGAGGGCGGCCGACAATAGTGCCCGTCTGGAGGGCAGAGAGGCTGGCCGACAATAGTGCCCGTCTGGAGGGCAGTGGTACGGTCATACCGCAACAATCGGACAGAGAGGCTGGCCGACAATAGTGCCCGTCTGGAGGACAGAGAGGGTGGCCGACAATAGTGCCCGTCTGGAGGACAGAGAGGCTGGCCGACAATAGTGCCCGTCTGGAGGGCAGTGGTACGGTCATACCGCAACAATCGGACAGAGAGGCTGGCCGACAATAGTGCCCGTCTGGAGGACAGAGAGGGTGGCCGACAATAGTGCCCGTCTGGAGGACAGAGAGGCTGGCCGACAATAGTGCCCGTCTGGAGGGCAGAGAGGGTGGCCGACAATAGTGCCCGTCTGGAGGGATAGTAACATGACCAGATCACTTGTTTAAATCAGCGATCATTCGGTTAGTTGATTCCATGAGGCTGCCGTAAGAATCAATAAAAAATCGCTCAAACAATTGAACATAGTGTATGAAAAGCATGGAACATCAGCAGTTTTATGAAGCCTTATTTGTAAGTTCGGTTCGTTACTCCTCCTAACAGCTGAATATTCGAATCCCATAGTACTGCTGCGTCCCAGACAACCACAGCTGCCAGAGCCACCTAGCAGCGCCTGACCTCCGAACTGTCCGGCCTGGGGCGAGCTCAGCGAGATGAAGGTGCTGAATGGGTGGTCATCCCAGCTCTGTACAACACCACGAGCCGCCAGACCGCCCTGAGAGTAACCTGCGAACACAACAACAGATGGTCATCCCATCTCTAAATAACAACACCACGAGCCGCCAGACCACTCTGAGAGTAACCTGTGAACACAACAACAGATGGTCATCCCATCTCTAAATAACAACACCACGAGCCGCCAGACCGCCCTGAGAGTAACCTGCAAACACAACAACAGATGGTCATCCCATCTCTAAATAACACCACAAGCCACCAGACCGCCCTGAGAGTAACCTGCAAACACAACAACAGATGGTCATCCCATCTCTAAATAACACCACCACGAGCCGCCAGACCGCCCTGAGAGTAACCTGTGAACACAACAACAGATGGTCATCCCATCTCTAAATAACAACACCATGAGCCGCCAGACCGCCCTGAGAGTAACCTGCAAACACAACAGATGGTCATCCCATCTCTAAATAACAACACCACGAGCCGCCAGACCACTCTGAGAGTAACCTGCAAACACAACAACAGATGGTCATCCCATCTCTAAATAACACCACGAGCCACCAGACCACTATGAGAGTAACCTGTGAACACAACAGATGGTCATCCCATCTCTAAATAACACCACGAGCCACCAGACCACTATGAGAGTAACCTGTGAACGCACAGAAGCCACAGTTATAGTTGCACAATGCACATTCATCATATGTGTTGCCTTCACTTCACACTTACGGCGCACATCGAACAATGAAATGCAATACCGCGGAGAGTTTTATGACATGTTGGTTGCTTACCAAGCAGATGCACTTCCTCCGTCCTGTTGTTGATGAGCCGCTCGATCTCGGCTCTGAACCCAGCCGTCTGCGTCCACAGTCGCTCCAGGCTCTTGTAGTGTGGATACAGGTCCATGTTGTGGACCTCCGTGCCTGGATGCGCCTGTAAACAAGACTCAGCCTATGTATCCCGAGGAAAGAATCCGCGCACAGCCAGAAACAAAACTTCGCTTGGCGTGGGTCCTGATCTCGGAAATCCACCCAATCAAAACATTTGGGTGAAATTAAAGTTTAGTGCGTTTACTGACATAGCTGATTTGGGTTTTAACATGGGATTTTAGACATATTTTATAATCAGCACTCCATGGTACAGTTCACACTCGATAAATCATTAACATGCAACCTACAGACTTCCTCAACAAACTCAAATGTGTTTGGACATCAAAAAGTGTCATCTCTGTTCATGGCTATGAACCTACAATAAAACTGAAGGGACTGTCCCACCTTCCCAAAAGTTGTAAAATGTACGCCGCTTGTGGTACACAATATGAAGTAATTGCTGCTGAACACGATTATGACATTTGTTTCTCGCAAACAGTGCTCAATTTAATAAAAAGTTAAGTATTAATATTTGGATTGGTGACGTCATATTGAGCTCTAGAGAGCTACACAGAAATCATTTATGCTGCCAAAGTATGGCACAATTATTTCGAGACAATTCTGGCGCTTTGAATACAAAACAAACAAACTACCAAACCAGTGAAACATAACAAATATCTTCAAGGTTCACCTTAAAACAAGTTGACTACCATTACCAGTTGGGTAAAGAGAGACAACGCTGTCGGTTTAGAGGACCTATTCAAATACACATGGGACTTATTTTTTACAGATGTCAAAATAAAACTCCAATATCTTTTTTATTAGATCATTGTCATTGTTTTAACTGCTACCATACTTAATTTCAATGCCAAGCCATCAAAATGGCCATCTCAACTCAAATATAATGTTAAGGTGGCATAGTCCCTTTAATGAATGTGAAATGTATACTATTTTGTTTGTGTCCAATCCAACTCCAATCTAATGCTAACTGTTGTAATCATTAGATTGTCTGTATTGTACAGGCATGTTGAAATGTATCAGGTGTCTCTTCCACTGATACATTGATCAGTTTAGAGATAGGTAGCCCTGTGTGAGTTGTTGTACCTACTTCTGGGATTCTGCAAGTTTTAATGTCAATCAATTATCTCTCTCCAAGTCTGCAAGGGATTTCAATTAAACAAATGAAGATTTGTGTATACTGTTGCAGTGGAGTTGAAAACATTTCACACATCTAAGCTTTATATGTGTTATTTGAATGTGCAGCACCTACTAAAAATACGTATTGGTTTCATGAGACGAGTTATAAGTAAAGGTCCAATCGGCAGTCATTTCAAAATAAGTATCAAACTTTCCTCCCCTGTAGCTCAGTCGGGAGAGCGCTGGACTTTTGACCTCAACCGGTATGGCAGGCCGGGTTCGAGTCGCTTCGGCGCTCGCTATTTGCCCCTGATTGGGATGGCCTGTGGCCGGTGGCAGTGGTCGCACTCAAGGTCAGGTGACGTCAGAGGGCAGGGCGGACCGTGACCAGGCATGTCGGGCACGTTAAACTTTCGCCTCCAAATTATACAGGCTACCCGGAATTGCCAGATCGGATGGTAGGGGTCAGGGCTCACACAACAAGCTCTGCTTTCCCTGTGTCATGATCCCAGAAATCCATCCAATAAAACATTCAGACTAAATTTATTTTAAACTATATATTGGGGATGATGTGTATCTATCCTGCCTTGTGAGGCAATGTATGTATATGTGTGCTATATTGTATGATTATGTGTAACCTAGATCATGATGGGCACCTGAGGCTCTTTGTTGGGCATTAGTTCAGTAATTCACCACCCCAGTTTATGGTGTTCTTGAAGTCCCTAATAGAAGAAGAGTAGTCAGATGACGGTAATATTACAACAGACTGAAAAGTGGGCTATCTTTGACTGTTTACTAGATGGTCTGGGGGGAGGGTCCGGGGGGCGACAGCCCATTGGCCCTTGGTAGGTTCTGCAACGCATCGAGCAGAGCATTCTAAATGTGGGTCCCTGTGCCCATGATTGCTGTAAAGGTTAGGTCAGGTTTGATCATGTATCATTTTTGGTGACGTCATAGCTTTGGTATTACTGGTACACTTTTTGCCTGACATAGTAATACTCTCTTCTTCTATTAGGCGCCTCAAGAGAACCATTAACTGGGGAGGTTGCCCTATTGCTATACTTTTGTCTTTTAGTGCATGAGTATCATCTGCATTGCAAATAGCCAAGGCTATGTAAACCAGGTAGAACGCTCCGGCCGAAAAAGTGGCGACAACGCGTATATTAGTTGCACTGAACCCGCAGCTGCTGTGACGCGGAAGAGGGTCAGGCGACCGGCCGGCCGGAATATTTCCCAAGTGTATACAGCTGGCGGGCGTGTTTGGAAATAGCAACCACTTAGGGAGACATAAGTCAGTCAAAAATATAGATATTGCTTTGATTGTGGGGGGCATCGTCCATGCTTAGGTCTCCAATATATCTTACGTTTTTTTATATATTTGAAAATTTTGATTTTGGGAAATTGTTCCCCCCAAAATATTTTGTCATCACAAAATCAAAATTTGCAAATATTTGTTCAAAAACGGAAGATATATTGGAGACTCAAGTATGGACGATGCCTCCCCCCCCCCCCCCCCCACCCACAAAAAAAATAAAAGCAATATCTATATTTTTGACTGACTTATGTCTCCTTAAGTGGTTGCTATTTCTAAACACGCCCGCCAGCTGTATACACTTGGGAAATATGCGGCCGGCCGGTCGCCTATGTAGGGTTAACGGCACGTGCACGCCCCTCCTGTTTTTTTTTTGTCGCTTGGTTGATGGTTCCTTCGTTTGTCGGCCGATTGTTAAACTTAAGATGTCTATCTACCACAAATTAAAGGGACTGTCCCACCTTCCCAAAAGTTGTCAAATGTACGCCGCTTGTGGTGCAAAATATGAAGTAATTGCTGCCGCACACGATTATGACATTTGTTTCTCGCAAACAATGCTCAATTTCATAAAAAGTTAAGTTTTAATATTTGGATTAATGGCGTCATATTGAGCGCTAGAGAGCTACACAGAAATCCTTTACGCTGCCAAAGTATGGGCACAATTATTTCGAGACAACTTTGGCGCTTTGAATACAAAACAAACCAATTACCAAACCATTGAAACATAACAAATATCTCCAAGGTTCACCCGAAAACAAATCGACTATCATAACAGTCGGGTAGAGAGAGACGACGCTGTCGGTTTAGAGGCCCTATTCAAATACACATGGGCGTTATTTTTTACAGATGTCAAAATCAAACGCGAATCTATTTTTGATTAGATCATTGTGGTTGTTTGAACTGCTACCATACTTAATTTCAATGCCAAGCCATCAAAATGGCTATCTCAACTCAAATATAATGTTAAGGTGGGATAGTCCCTTTAAGCGTTGTATTGGATGCCGTTACGAAAATTGCAATCCGCCCCAAACGTTCTAAGTTATGGGTCGGCACAGTTCTCTGCCCCATTATTCCGGCCGGCCGCATATGTAACATTAACTAACCCTCGCCCGTGCAGCGTCCGATCAGTACGTGACCTTGCAGGGGGGGGGGGGTACACCCCCTAGCGTTTCGCCCCTAATTGGGCTAGGGCTTCGATTAAAAAACGAGCGTGTTGGTTGTCACGAGGGGGAAGCCATTGATATCCGATTTGAAGGTCCTAGGTCATAAGTGAGGTCATGTCAATGACCCAAAATTCAACCAAATTGTAAATGCGTATAAATTGAATTTAATCGAGCTAGAATCGCGAATGAGCATATAATAATGCTAAATGGGTGCCAATTTTGAAATCAGCATCACAAAATGTCCTAGAAACTGACAAATTCCAAAAGGTCATGTCAGGTCATGTCAGGTCATTTGAGGTCAGTGACCTCGGTTGACCTGATAAGGCGCATGACCCCACTGGAGCATATCATTATGTAAAATGGATCCCATATTTGAAATCAGCGTCACAAAATGTCCTAGAAACTGCCAGAAGCCAAAAAAGTAATATGAGGTCATTGGAGGTCGGTGGTTTGGAGGTCAGGTTGACCTTCGAAAAGGTCAATCGAGGTCACAATCTCAATGGAAACCACAACTTTCACCTAGAAACACCTGTGCATATGCTTCCTGAACAACAAACACTATGAAACTGCACAAGTTACAAGGATCAATACTACGGGACGCCAATTGCGGACGCCAATTGCGCCTGACATGACCTTGAAAAACAGGTCAAAGGTCACGGGTCATGTGACCTACAATTTAACAAATTCAGAATATGTGTCAAATTGTTCGCAAGTAGAGTACTGAAAGTTCATCGCAATCGGTTGATATTTACGCGAGTTATTCCCGAAAAACCGAGAGGGTGGCATCAACCTCCTGCACTGGCGAGGGTTAACCCGCACTCCCCCGTTTTTTTTTGTGTTGTTGTGGGCCGCTTGGTTACTTCGTTTACCGGCCGATTGTTACACTTAAGATGTCTATCTGCCACAAATTTAGCGATGTATTGGATGACGTTGGGAAAAGTGCAATGCGACCCAAACTTTTTTAAGTTATGGGCCGGCAAATAACACTGACAGGCGATTCCGGCCGCCCGCCGTACGCTCCAACGCGTAACGCTCCAACGCGCTCCAACGAGTACGTTCCTCCAGTTTGTGTCGCCCGGTTTGTTCATTTGCCGGCCGATTGTTAAACTTAAGATAGCAATATGTCACAAATTGAACGATATATCTTATGCCGTTGAGAAAATTGTCATCCGACTCAAACGATTTAAATTTTGGGCCGGCAAAGTTGCCCGTCCTCACGCGCTGCGCCGGCCGACCGGACAGCCACCACATAGCATACTCAAACAGCGATAACAATCAGATAGTCTGAATTTAAATCATGCGACAAAAATTGTCATCAGCATTGATAGCTGATTTAAAAAACTTTCCTAGAAAAACTTGCTTAGATTTTCTTCTATATCAGGAAATGTGTCAATTTTGCACCGATTTCAGCTGGTTTGGGGGCCATGAACGCCATGCCCCCCCCCCCCCCCCCTGGATCTGCTAGTGGGCGCCGCAACATGTTGTTGCCTGTAGAGACCAGTGCAGAAAATCTGAGATCTTTGGTCACAGCCCAGTCACGGCCACGATATGAGCTGGCAAGTCACACCTTTGGTCATGGCGCTGCAATGCTAATCCTATGGTGATTGGTGCTTGCCTTGCCAGTCACAGCTTCAGTCACCGCTGTGACCAGGTGTGGTCCTAGCACTGGGATGCTGGGACCAGAATTCTGCAACTCTAGTTGCCTGGCAACGCACGCATCAGGGCGATGTACGTGGCAGGGGCTCTCCCGCCCAGTGTGGTCACTAAATAGTAAATATGTTGTGTTACATAAAATCAGAATTAATTGACCTTTCACATATACATTTGTATAACTCAACGTTTTCTCAAACTAGGACAAATCCTCAAAAAGCTCCTAGACACCCATGCCCTCTGCACGGCGCCCTGCAGTTAACGTTATGTAAACAAATGATGCTTGGCTATTCTGACCCACCTCTTCATCATGGCTATTGGCTAGCACTATCAGCTGGAGTTGTTGCAGCAGTTGGCCGACAGGGACCGCTAGTGAGCCATGGTGTTATGATGTTGCAAGCAAATGGTGCCACTAAATATTGATTGATTGATTTATAAATAAATATTTAGTGTTAAATATTTTACTGGTACCATTTGCTTGCGACATCATAACACCCTGGTGCACTAGCGGTCCCTGGCGGCCAACTGCTGCACCAACTCCAGCTGATAGTGCTAGCCCTCATCATCAGCTGTTGACCAATGAGCCAGTATGCAAAACGTGGCAGGAGCATCACAGAGATATTTGGGGCAGCCCAAATCCTGCCCCAAATGGAACAGCAAGCTCTCCGGGGAAGAAAAAATCCTGCCCCAAATGGGTCAGGATTTTTCTTGACAGGGGGGGGGGGCGGTCAGGTGTCCACAATCACATTTTATCTAGTATGGATTCACTTTTCAGCCAAAGACCGGGGGGTTGTAATCAGTCACATTTTACCTAGTGTGAATCAGTAAATTGTTACTTCTGCCCCAAAAGTCAAAACCTGACCCAAAATTTTCAAAGCTGCCCATAAATTTAAAAGCTGCCCCAAAATTTCCAAACCAGCCCCAAAATTTTCAATAGCTGCCCCAAAATTTTCCAAAGCTGCCCCAATTTTGATGTTGGTGTGAACCCTGCCCCAATGAGAGCTTGTTGAAACTTGCCACGTTTTGCAAACTGGCCAATGAGCGTCAAGAACAACAGATGCTGATTGGCCAAAAAGCTGTCAGCAACAAAATCTGGCTGAGTATGTGTGAACACAACCGAACTGCAGACGTTGCTAATCATTGTCGCCCATTTTTTCCCATGTTAATGAGGCGGAGCAGACCCCTGCCAATAACATACAATTCCAGTGTTATGTGTATGTTGCAATTATTTAACGCATTGTTGCGTCTGCAGTTCGGTTGTGTGAACACAACCGAACTGCAGACGTTGCTAATCATTGTCGCCCATTATTTCCCATGTTAATGAGGCGGAGCAGACCCCTGCCAATAACATACAATTCCAGTGTTATGTGTATGTTGCAATTATTTAACGCATTGTTGCAGTTTGCACAAATTGTAGGTCAAGGTAGGCACAAACCTGCTTGATGTAATCAGTTAAATATTGAAGGGATCCAGAATCACCCATCACTCCATGAATCATGAAAACAATCTTATAGCCACCAATACAATGTGTCAGCAATGTAAAAAGGACAGCGACCACAGAAAAATGCACCATTGTTCCCATTTTATTCACAAAGGCACAAAGACAAGCACTGCACAAGGCTCTCAAACTTGAGAGGAGACTCTCAAGCTTTACGGTGGGGGGCAATCACGACTACATTTCGGACTGGAATGTTTACAATGGTTTCTTCTTTTAGTTTAACACGCAATGGCTATGACGAATTTTTATGGTCGCGGAACTAAGCATATTTTGATTATTTTCATGCTGGGATTCCAAATTCGTTAAAATTCACGCTAAGAAGAATAAGATAAGCTATCTATTGAGTCCAAAATATATATGCCTGTTATATATTATTTTTGCGGCTTGCTTTATGGGAAGTTGGGAGCCTCAACTCTAGCTGTGACAAATCTGGCGCAAGTAAACAATCCGAATATTTCAAGAATGTAATATTTTATTTTGCATACGACATGCTGTTCGATAAATCTTCTTCATTTTATCTCAATACAATCAGTCATGGCTTTTAATATATTTTCCATGACTGAAAGAGTGATATTTAAATAATCTATTTAATTTCAGTTACGGGCATGTAGTGTGCATGCATAGGTGTGCTACTTGCCTTGAGGTGTTCTTCTTCGGTTTAGATCCCATACTTTGGGGCCCATTTTGGTCACATGATAAATGCGCAACCTTATACGTAAATCAAGTTTCATGATATTCACATTCACATTCAAATGATACATTCACCAGCACGCACCAAATTCAATGAAACTATGCAAACAAATAGAGGAAAACACGCTCTTTCAGAATATATAAGTCACTATTCATGACACTCAAAGGTTATTGAGTGAGAGCCCCTAAAACCTGAAAATTACCCCCTCTCCCATGCAGTCATTCATGAGCCAATAAGTCAAAAACAAACACACAAATTAGCCTGAGACTTTGCATCCTCCGCCCCTGTAGCTCAGTGGGAAAGCACTGGACTTTTGACCTATCCCGGTAGTGGCAGCCCGGGTTCGAGTCGCTTCGGCGCTCGCTATTTGCTCCTGACTGGGGTGGCCTGCGGCCGATGGCAGCGGTCGCACTCAAGGTCAGGTGACGTCAGTTAGCGGGTTGGACCGTGTCCAGGTATGTCGGGCACGGGCACGTAAAACTTTCGTCTCTAAATTCTGCCGGCAAACAGGAATTGCGCGATCGGGTGGTGAGGTCAGGACCTGCGCAACAAGCTCCGCTTAGCGTGGGTCCTGACCTTGGAAATCCATCTATACAAAAACATTCGGACTAACTTTATTATTTTGTAAAAATCCTCATAAAGAAAGGTTGTCCGCAGATTTCCATAAAGTGACAATACGTGACACTCAAAAATACAGCCCTCAGAGGCCGTCAAGTTTTCCACTTATTTTCAATCATTCACTTTCACCAAATTGGTGGAACACGCCGATTTCAACGAAACTTACGGACATTGTACAACACCACGCGGTGCATCTGAAAATCATAGTGCCTATTCATGACATTTCCAAATTTGACCTCCAGAGCCCCTCAAACCTAAAAAATTACCCCCTCTCCCATGTTAACATGCAGTCATTCAGAAGACAATAAGTAAACAAGAAACGCACATATTAGCTAGCGACTTTGCATCCTCATACAGAAAGGTTGTCCGCAGATTTCCAGAAAGTATCAATACGTGACACTAAAAAATACAGCCCTCAGAGGCCGTCAAGTTTTCCACTTATTTTCAATCATTCACATTCACCAAATTGGTGGAACACGCCGATTTAAACGAAACTTATGGACATTGTACAACACCACGCGGTGCATCTGAAAATCATAGTGCCTATTCATTACATTTCCAAATTTGACGTCCAGAGCCCCTCAAACCTAAAAAATGACCCCCTCTCCCATGTTAACATGCAGTCATTCTGAAGACAATAAGTAAAAAAGAAACGCACATATTAGCTAGCGACTTTCCATCCTCATACAGAAAGGTTGTCCGCAGATTTCCGGGAAGTGTCAATACGTCTGGGGGTTTCTGGAGCGAAGTCCTAAAAGTGAAAAATCTGACCTTTGATGACTTCTGGTGACCTCAATATTGACTTGAAGAAAAAATATCCGAAGCACCTTCGAATGTGCTTGTCGAGAACTTACGAACGCCCTTTTCCGCGTCTTCCTAGCACTTTTAGTTTTCGAGTGTATACGAGTTTCTACACTCTCGATATAAGAGTTTCGAGTGTATACGGTGTCTCTCGATCTCTCTCAGTTAGGAAGTTATACTAAGCGCCCTTTACAATCGCTATTTTTGGACGTGGTCGATCTTAACCCTATTTGTAACAGGCTCCTGGCTACCCCTATTTGTAACAGGGGCACAGGGGGGGCGGATTCCGCCCCCCCGGAGATCTCGAGATCTACCCGTCCGATTTTCAAAAATGAAACGGCGTTTGGTTCCCCTCAACACGATCTACATTTCTAAATAATAATAAAATCTAAATTTTTGATAGGGAGGCAACAGGGGGGCAAAAACCACAAATTTTAGTGGTATTTTTGATCCAACATAGCTTTCATGTTTATTGACCGATTTTAACACAATTAATACGAATCGATAGAGATTGAATTGGAAATTGATATATGACAAAGGCGTTTGCAAATTCAAAAATCATAGGCGTGTGCAGGTCACTCAATATGGGGGTGAAGTAAATGCGTAATAAAACTATTTTTTATGTGTTTTTTTAAGAAATGAAATGGTATGTGATTGTGACATTAGGCAAAACAGTTAAAAATCATATTTTTTGCCATAGGCGGTACCAGGTTAGTGAAAAAGGGGGGTAAAATTGGAAAAAATATTAACCGCAGACAAGTTGCTACCCAGCACTATAAATATGTTACTGATCGTAGATAGTTCCTTTTTGCATGTTGTACTTCATAATAGGCGTATCCAGGATACAAACTGGGGCGGCTCAATACCTTTTGATAAGTATATTATCCGCTATTATGATACTAACTAGTCAACAGTGGCTATTTCACTTACAACTTCAATTAACATTGCTTACCCCCCTTTTACCCTACCTGGACTCGCCTATTATCTTATAATCGTTCGTAGAGTAGCCTGTGGTGCGTGTTTCATCCGAAAACTACAGTATGTTATGTCATTGTACGCGCATGCCTCTTAGTTTCCTTGCAATAATATGACCCCCTTTCTTCCATTCCTGAGCGCGCCTCTGCAAAAAAAAATGACTTTATTCCCTTTCCTGGCCTCATATGTGTATATATAATTATAAGCTAACCGTCTATTGCGCCGTTATCGCTGGCATATCGTCATCACCAAGCCAGTCACCCCCCTTTTCATGTGCCTGAGCACGCCCCTGAAACTCTATGTGTAATCAATTATGCAAATAATGGAAGCAGAAGCTATCTTTTACATCTTGATAACAATAAATGCCCCTTGCATTGCTCTATTTGCTTCCCGCCAAGCATTGAATACTTCCTGGAAACCCCCCCCTTTTCAAGCCCCTGAAACCGCCTCTGCCATGAAATTTTAATGATATTTCATTAACATCAACTAATTTGCACTTGTTGCAATAACCGTGAACCGATGTAACTCCTTCATACTTGAGGCAGTTACGAAGAAGCCGTGAAGATCGCATTTCCGTATTATCGCCAAATATCGCCTCCGAACCCACCCAAAACTGTACCCTGGAACCGCCTCTGTTCAGGTTAAGAACTCAAAATTTTGACTCCAAATGCGGTATTCAATTCTATGAAAAGTCCCAAAATTTCATGGGCCTGCTCCGAAGTTAACAAGGGTGGTCTGTCAGCCCCCAACCCCCTCGTTGGGCGAAGGTGAGACAGGTCCCCGTAGGGCGAGGGGACCTGTCTCAGGGGACCTGTCCCTTGCCAGTGTAGTCTGTAGGGGTGGATGCCACCCCCTCGGTTTTTCGAGAATAACTTGCGTAAATATCAACCAGTTGTGATGAAACATTCAGTACCCTACTTTTAAACAATTTTACACATACTCTGAAAATTTTGAACTTCTAACTTCCATGACTTGTGAGTTCTGATCTGTTATTCAAGGTCATGTCAGGCGCAACTGGCGTGCCGTGGTAATGATGCTTGTAACTTGCGCAGCTTCCGAGTGTTTGTTGTTGAGCAGCATATGCACAGTGTTTCCAGGTGACACTTGCGGTGTCCACTGAGATTGTGACCTCGATTGACCTTTTCAGAGGTCAACCAAGGTCACTGACCTCCGATGACCACGGAACCTTTGTGAAAACGCTATCAAATGGTTCGTCTCGTAGGTCTGTCCGATTGGTGCCAGAGGGTCATCAAGAACGGAGAAACATCCGATTGGAAACCTGTTATCTCCGGAGTTCCAGAGGGATCGATTTTGGCACCTCTAATTTTCTCGCTCTTCATCAACGATCTACCACGATCCCTCGACTCAGATTGTCTCATGTATGCTGATGACGTCAACATTTATCGCAAAATTAGCACCCCGTCTGACGGGCGACTGCTGCAGGATGATCTCAGTCGTCTCTCAGCCTGGTCTGCCAGATGGGGACTAAACTTAAATTCATCCAAATGCAAAGCGTTCACGATCACCCTCAGGCGCGCACCAGTCCAGACCAGCTACTATATAGGCAGCTCCAAGTTTAAACTTGATCATGTCGAGGAGATACGTGACCTGGGTGTGACATTGGATCGAAAACTTACTTTTGCTGCTCACGTTGACAGCATCGTCAAACGTGCGAATCGATCCCTGGGTCTCCTCATCCGCTCTTTTCAATCTGGCTCGAACCACGGTTCAAACTTCAATCGCACAGCTATTGTAGTTGCCTATCTTTCCAACGTGCGATCTATTCTCGAGTTTTCAACTGTGATCTGGGCTGGTGCGGCCGACTCCCGTACAAAGCGGTTCGATCGGGTGCAGCACAAATTATTTATGTGGATTCTCCACAACACCCAGTCCGGAAATGCTCCTTCTCTCTCCTATCGTGACCTCTGTCACCACTTCAAAATATCCACTCTAATGCGGTACGTGCATTCATGATCGCTGTGAAGGAGATCTATCAATTTTGCGATTTTTGTACCCAATGTCAAGACGAACAAATCCGTGACAAAATCGTTACAGGGATCCGTGATAGCGCTACACTCGAGGAGTTATTGGCTACGGAATCTCTCACACTGGCTCGAACTGTCAGAATATGTCAGGCACGCGAGAACGCACAGAGTGGGCGTGAAACGCTGCACGGCCCGTACCACGGTCTCGAGCCGCCGGGTCCGGCGGCCATCGCCCGTGTGTCCCCTCGGCAGCGCGGTAGTGGCCGGCCAGGCCGGCTGGCCACTGGCCGGCGGTGCGCCTTCTGTGGGGGCCCATGGCACATTCGTCTGAGGGAGTGTCCCGCTCGAAACAGCGTATGTGAGCTCTGCTCAAAACGCGGTCATCTGGCGGTGGTATGCAGAGCCGACCGCTCAGATCAGCCCCGGGTGTCCGACCCGGTCCGCCCTGGCAGCATGCCAGCCGGCGGCTCTGGTCAGGATTACAGATACCATAGGCGGTCCCAGGGAGATCACCTGCGGGGTATCGTGGTTGCTGACGTCACCACCCGGGACAGCGAGTCACACAAAGCCCCTGAAATACAGATCCCTGTCAGGCACCGCAACGGTAGCGGCGTGCTATCGTGGATACCAGACACCGGCGCAGAATCGACCGTGATCGGGCCGGACCTGGTCGAGGCAGTCGGTGGAAACCTACAAAATCTGGCACCAGCTAACCACACGCTCTTCTCGGCAGATGGCACGGAGCTCCAGTGCCTGGGCACTATACAGGCAGTGCTCCGCCTCGGCCCCAGCGAGGTCAGGACACCGATCTTCGTGGTTGACGGTGTCCGTTCTGCTCTCCTCTCCTGGTTTCATGCGAGAGATCTGGGCATACTACCCGCCTGCTTCCCACAGCCGGTGCTGCCACCACCACCAGGTACGGCTGATTCCTGTGACACGAAAGTGTCGGTGGCGCCCACCACCAAACGGCAACACCAAGAAGGAACACCGGCACAGGTGGCGCCATCTCCAGCGCACCGCAGCGTCGGCAGCGCTACCGTGCGGCGGAGCGGCGAAACTCACCCGAAGACAGCGATGCCTGCACGGGCGCCCAGTGGCGCCACTCAACGGGAGAACCAAGACGCTCTGCTTCAAGCCACGCCGACTGAAAATAAACCAGCGTGGAATGCAGCGATGGGTGAACCCTCCGACCAACAACGAGCCACCCACCTGCAACAGCTAATGGAGGCGTTCCCACGGGTCTTCGACACATCGAGACTCAGAGAGATGGACGGAGGCCCCATGAAAATTAATCTGACTGGGGACGCCAAGCCATTCGCTATCACCGCTGCACGTAGGATACCGTTCGCGTGGCAGGAACAAGTAAAGAAGGAGCTGGACGAGTTAGAACGCAAGGGCATCATCAAAGAAGTAGAGAAGCCGACCGAATGGTGCCATCCGATGGTCGTCGTGCCGAAGAAGGACTCCAACGATCCCCGCGTCTGCGTGGACCTGACAAAGCTGAATCAGCACGTGAGACGGGGACCACATCCTGTCTCGACACCTCATGACGTCATCACGGGGATCGGTAAGAACAGCCGTTACTTCACCAAGTTGGACGCGAAGAGTGGCTATTTTCAGATAGCGATCACTGAAGAGGACCAACCACTGACGACGTTTATCACCCCATGGAAGAGGTACATGTTCTGCAGGGCGCCGATGGGACTGGTGTCTTCTGGAGACGAGTACCTGAGACGAGGAGACCAGGCACTGGACGGCATCCCCAGAACATGCAAAGTCGTCGATGATATACTGGCCCACGACGAAGACTACGCGTCCCACCTGGACCACGTCTGGACGATCCTGGAACGCTGTGACAAGTACGGCATCACACTCAACCCGGCCAAGACGGCGTTCGCGGAATCAGAAGTCGGCTACTGCGGGTACACGCTGAGCCCATCTGGGTACACCCCCGATGGCCGTAAAGTGAAAGCCATCGCTGAGTTCCCGAAGCCTGCCAACATCAGCGATCTCCGCAGCTTCATGGGTCTGGTGGGTCAGCTCAGCGAGTTTTCACCGTGGATCATCATCATCATCATCATCATCATATATTTCGGATACATCCATTGCATGGTTTTTCAGTAATCCACGTCATTTACAGCTCAGTAAAAACACTGCATTAAAACATACTCATCGCATATCACACTCATTTAAAAGTTAAATTACATGACTTCACCTACGTTCGCTTTAAAAATTATAAAACTTGGAGAACACCTGACAGTCATTGGCAGCTGATTCCATGCCCGCGTCGCACGACACAGAAAGGAGCGCCGCGCAAACTCCGTTCTGACTCGGGCAACTTCCAGCTCTCGGTTTTGTGTCGCTCGAGTGGTGCGACAAGATACCTCGGAGCGGTCGGCCAGGAGTCGGCGGATTGACACTGGTGCGTCTGTGTCATGGATGAGCTTGTACATAATATGCAAGTCGTGCTCGGCTATAAGCGTTTCTATTCTGAGCCAACAGAGCTCTTTTAGGGCCGCTGATACTCGATCTCGGTACGCAAGGTCCATAACAATTCGGGCACCGAAGTTGACACACTTCTGAATGCGTTTTAGTTGGGTAGACGTGCATCCGCCCCACACAGCCAAACAGTAGCGTATATAGGGGAATACTAGTGCCTCCACCAGCAGCTTCTTCACATCGCGCGGTACACGGCGCTGCATCCTGGCCAGAGCGATAAGCGTGCAGTAGCACCGCTATGACGCCGCTGATCTATGACGCCGCTGATCCACTGAGAGACCTGCTGAAGCCGAAGAATGAATGGCGATGGACAGCTCAACACGACGATGCCTTCGCCGCCGTGAAAAACGCGCTGACCTCCCCACCAGTGCTCGCCTACTTCTCACCAGCACTTCCAACGATGCTGCAAACTGACGCCTCCCGACGGCACGGCCTGGGATACGCGCTGCTGCAGCAGCACGGCGAGGACTGGAGACTCGTCCAATGTGGATCCCGCTTTCTCTCGGACACCGAAAGCAGGTGTTCCGTCATCGAACTTGAGCTGCTAGCTGTCGTGTGGGCCACCACAAAATGTCGTATGTACCTGGCTGGCTGTCCCAAGTACACCCTTCTCACAGACCACAAACCTCTCATTCCGATACTGAACTCACGCTCAATCTGTGATATCGATAGCCCCAGATTGCTGCGACTTCGAGAGAAACTGTTGATGTACCAGTTCACTACGGAATGGAGAAGTGGGGCCAATCACTCGATTCCCGATGCACTTTCCAGAGCTCCAGTCGAGCAGCCAAATACCGAGGACACAGAGGAGGAGGAGGAGCTGAACCGCCACCTCAGGCGGACGGTGATGTCCGCCATCAACGCCGTGACGAGGGACGGCACCCGCTTCACACCGCTGCCAGACAGTCCGCTGTCTCAAGTACGCGCCGCCGCTCAACATGACGATGAGTATCAAAAACTGAAACAAACGATCATCACCGGCTTCCCCGGCACTAAAGGAGAAGTCGATGGCGCTGTGAGACCGTACTGGGCAATGCGTGACCGCCTGACCATCGATGATGACTTGATCGTGTGCGGCCCTCGTCTGGTCATTCCTCGTCAAATGAGGAGCGACGTTTTGAAACGCCTACATGAGAGCCACCAAGGCATCCAACGGACCAAAATGCGTGCTCGGCAGACAGTATATTGGCCAAACATCGAAAACGACATCGCTAACATCGTCCGTTCCTGTCGTCTTTGCAGAGAGCACCTCCCGAGTCTTCAGAAGGAGCCGATGATGACGGACCCTCCACCGAGTCGCGTCTTTGAATCAGTGTCAACTGACTACTTCCATCACGCAGGAAGAACATACCTCGTGTATGTAGACCGGCTATCTGGATGGCCGATCGTGCGTGACTGTGCGGGAGACGCGTCGTCACGACACCTGATCAGCGCACTCAGAGACACGTTCTCGTCCACGGGTGTTCCATCCGTGCTACGTTCCGACGGCGGCCCACAATTTGCAGCGAAACGGACCAGGGACTTTCTGGCCAGGTGGGGTGTGACCCACGTACTGTCATCCCCACACTACCCGCAGAGCAACGGGCATGCAGGAGCCGCCGTTAAATCCATCAAGCGCCTCATCGAAAAGACGACTGAACGGGGCGAGCTGGACGACGACGCCTTCGCCCACGGCCTGCTCGAGTTACGCAACTCGCCGCGTGCCGACGGCCGCTCCCCGGCGCAGGTTCTCTTCGGCCACCCACTGCAGTCGCCTGTACCCGCTCATCACCGGGCGTTCGCCGCCGAATGGCAGACTGCTGCCGAAGTGTGCGACGAGCGAGCCGCCGCGCTGCGTGAGCGAGTGCGTGATCATTACGATCAGACGGCCCGACCGCTCAAGGGTATCCGTCTCGGTGCGACTGTAGACGTGCAGGACCCTCGCACCGGTTTGTGGGACCGTACTGGGACGATTGTTGGTGTCGGTGACAGACGCGACTATTTAGTGAAAATGTCCAGTGGTCGTGTGTATTGGAGGAATAGGCGTTTTCTCCGTCCGCATCATTTTCTGTTACCGTCCTCCGTGTATGAACCCGATGCTACTGTCGTGCTGGCGCCGCCCAAACCATTGACAGCAACTGGGAAAGATTCCGTACGTCGTGACAGGAGCCCTGTGTCCGTACGAACGGAACCGCGTAGGAGCGGGCGGCTTAGAAAACCACCGGAGAGGCTGGTTGTAGACCCGCAGCTCAAGTCGTATTGCTAGCGGACTATCGGTAGGTTGTGACTACTGGCGAGAGGAATGTGTTGGCGATGAATGTTGTTTTGCAAAGTGCAAATTTTTGTTTGTTAACCCGGCAGTCACTGGGGTATATTCTGTAACACGACTCACTGGGGGGCTTTTTAGCCCCCCCCCCCTGGTATCTTCAGAACCAATGATCGCAGCGGGACGCGCAAGGCGGCATTCGAAAGCGCTCAATGAGAGAAGCCTAACGCAAACTTAAAAATGTCAAATTAAGGTCACATGTCAGGTCACGGTCAAGTCAAACGTCAAAATCGAGGTATTTGAGTTTATGGACAATACTTGCCATCCATGGCCTTCGATTACGCCTATAATCACCCAAAGTGATGTCAAAGGTATGATACATATCCCACATGAGCTAAAGTGAGATTGTTGGAAAAGAGCAAGGTCAAGGTCAGGTCACAAAAGGTTACTACACTCAAAATATCGACGAAAGTCATGCAGCACATGGTTTATGGATGCTTTTACGCGTAGAATTCGATAGTAGAAGTCATTTTACCACCTGACTTCATTTACGTGAAGTTAGTGTCAAGTTCAAGTCAAGTTCAGGTCACTGAAGGTCAAAATTTGAAATTGATAAATCGAAATAAAAAGGCATGTTTCTATATCAGATTTATCTAAAGAAAACAGTGCTGGCATTTATTTGTCTGTATCCGGTCAATAAAATCCAAAAAACGCAATTTCAAAATCTGACGTCATGATTTACCCATACTTTATGTCATGAAAGTAAAAAAAGATGATATAATTTTGAAATTTGGTGTGGTAGTTGCCCATATGTTGTTATCTGATATATATTACGGTTTTTTCAATATCTTTCAAATATTTGATTTTGTGAGCATTTTTTCAAAAAAAGTTTTTTTTGAAAATTTTGGGTCAAAACCCAAATGTTTCGAAATTTCGAGATAGCCGGTTTGTAGCCCTTGCAATGTTCTACCTTTAAGCGTTTTTCGATTGCATTTTGCTTCATATGCGGCATTTGTAGGGCCTGGCAAAATTTAGCCGATTTTGGTGTCAAAATCGTGTTTAGTGACGTCACTAAATTCACTATATCTCAAATAAATTCTGACGAAATGTTTTAATTTTTTCTTATAATATGTAAAAATGATGCCCGGATAGGTACTGAAAGTTTGGCGTCGATATCTGCATTAGTTATTGAGATATGCCTAATATTCCTAAGGGGGGGCTAAAAAAAGCCCCCCCCAGTGACTCGCGGGTTAACATTTCAAATGACATTTTCCGTAAATGTCATTTTGGGGGGAGATGTTGCACCCCTGACCGTGCGCCTGAGCGCGCCCCTGTGACCCCGGTCCGGTCCGAGCGAGGTCGGCCGGCCGGGGTCAGTCTGTACCGTTGGCTGGTCGCCAATACACGTAACAGCCGCAAGGCGAGTTCAGCATGATCTCCTTTTTCTCAAAAACATTATATGCAGCAAACTGGACACACCGGGTTTGCTAGAAAGCTTCTCTCTTCACGTGCCCGCCCGATCGACCCGCCAACAAAACCTGCTTAAAGGAAATAGTTCGTTCACCTTCAACATCAGTTTTAAACTGAGATAGCAGTTTTGTAGCCCGTGTTGGGAAACCCCTATCTGCAAGTTTTCTTGACTGAAAAGACTCTCCAGCCGAATATATTATTTTTTGGCGAAGGAATGCGGTGCTGGCGAAAGCATGTTGTACTGGTTCTAGCCCGGGCAGAAGCTATACCATCAGCCAATCAGCTTGCAGCTAGTGCTTGCAAGCGAACCGCCGGCCACCGGTTGGCACATCTCCAATGCGAGTCTATCCTTACGCGACTAATTTCGAATCTGATTGGCTGAACCATTTTTTACATTCGCGTGACGTCAGGACTCTGATTCAGAGAGTATGCATATAGTTTTGATATAAATTTACGGCCTTCTGTCCTGAATCGGCGCGATATAAGGCCATTTTTGACAATATAAAAAGAAATTGTATTAAAAATATGATCAAATCGAGTTTTGTAAAAAAAAAATCCAAGGTGAACTATTTCCTTTGAAGGGACTATCCTACCTTAAAGGAAATAGTTCACCTTCAACATTAGTTTTAAACTGAGATAGCAGTTGTGTAGCCAGTGTTGGGAAACCCCTATCTGCAAGTTGTCTTGACTGAAAGACTCCAGCCGAATATATTTGAGTTTTTGGCGAAGGAATGCGGTGCTGGCGAAAGAACGTTGTACTGGTTCTAGCCCGGGCAGAGGCTATACCATCAGCCAATCAGCTTGCAGCTGGTGCTAGCAAGCGAATCGCCGGCCGCCGGTTGGCACAGCTCCAATGCGAGTCTATCTTTACGCAACTACTTTCGAATCTGATTGGCTGAACCATTGTTTACATTCGCGTGACGTCAGGACTCTGACTCAGAGAGTATGCATATAGTTTTTTTTATAAACAATACAAATGTACGGCCAAATGTCCTGAATCGGGGCGATATAAGGCCATTTTTGACAATATAAAAATAAATTGTATTAAAAAATATAATCAAGTCGTGTTGGGTAAAAAAAATACAAGGTGAACTATTTCCTTTAACATTATATTTGAGTTGATATAGCCATTTGTATGACTAGGCATTGCAATTAAGTATGGTAGCAGTTAAAACAACCACAATGATCTAATCAAAAAGATATTCGACTTTGATTTTGACATCTGTAAAAAAATAAGGCACATGTGTATTTGAATAGGGCATCTAAACCGACAGCGTCGTCTCTTTACCCAACTGGTAATGATAGTCGACTTATTTTAAGGTCAGCCTTGGAATATTTTCGTCTTTCATTTCTCGATCCCCGGGTGGTTCGCAATCTAAGCAAATCTAGACACCGTTGGTTCGCTTTTTCTGCGCAATAATGTCGACAAAAAATTGTGCCATATATTTGGCAGCACAAAGGAATTCCGTTATTAAAAAAATATATGACGTCACCAACCCAACTTTCCGCTTCAAACTAAAAGTTGAATATCTTCCAAGATAAGCATTTGTTTTTCGGAAAAATGTTCACGAACATGTTCAGCTGACCTCGCCTGACATGTAGACATACAATTAAGTGTGATTCGACAACTTTCACAAAGGTGGGACAGTCCCTTTAATGTTCCCCACTCTCGTGTCAACATCGTGCAGAATGGAATGTGCACTCGCTTGCCAATGGTCACGAACGCCTTCCTTTGAGAGAAGACTGTCCCGGCCGACATCTTCGATGATGGCCATGGCACCTTCAAGCGGCAGGTGCTGAAGTATGTCAGGAAGCAGTGTGGATTGCATGATGTTCTGCGTGACATGAAACGCGCTTTTAATTATAAAAAAATATGTTATCGTCTTTTTATTTATACTTTTGTAGCTGTATTTGTGTGTGTGTTTACGTTTTTAACTATTTGACTTCGCCTGTCATTGGGTTCATCCCGTTGGTGATACAGTTGAATAAAATATAAAAAGATGACTTGTTTGGCTTCTGGCAGTTTCTAGGACATTGTATGACGCTGATTTCAAATTTGGGATCCATTTTACGCAATTACATGTTCCACTGGGGTCATGCGCTTTCATAGGTCAACCGAGGTCATTGACCTCAGATGACCTGACATGACAGGCAGTTTCTAGGACATTTTGTGACGCTGAATTCAAATTTGGCACCCATTAAGCATAATTATATGCTCATTCTCAATTAAACGGAGGGCAGAGGTCGCCTGCACCCCATAGGTCAACTAATGACCCAGGACCTTAAAATGGCTTCCTCTTGTCCGAAGCAACACGCTCGTTTTTTAAAGGGAGATAATCACCTTCTGATTTTGTTAGCAACAATGTCTTTGACTACCGTTATGGTATTAAAATGTTGTTATCTAAATTTAAGAATTAAATAAAGCCAGTAAAACGCCTTTTCGAGCGATGACCGAGCGAGCGCGCTCTGGTAAAGCTAAAGCAGGTTTGAAATATGAAACAGTAAGGGAGCACACGTGGTAGTAACAGTCATTTTAGTCCTCCAGAAAAATTGCCAGGCCTCAATGCATGCCAACATAAAAATTAAGTTGTATTAAATTGTTCATGATCTCCTTTCTCAAATCCGCCAAAAAGTGAGTACGTCCCGAGCGCTGCATGCTTCAGCGTATAAATTAATGTTTATAATAATACAGCCATTTTTGATCAATAATCATTTTTGCAAGTTTGTTTGTTCATTTCGACGTTCGCGTGTGCCAACTGCCACACGCTGTGGTACCACCTCTATCAGAACGCACCATACCAACAACAAAATTGATTTGATGGACCTATCCAATGGTGAAAACCCAATCTCAATCGGAGCAGTGGTTGCAAAGTTATTAGCTTCCGAAAAGCGTCTGTACGACCGGGTCGGGCCGGGTCGGGCTGGGTCAAATGTAAATTTGTCTGAATGAAACCTCACGGGCGCTTCGCACCCGCTCGGTAATGATTCCCTAATTCAAAGTTGGAAGTTTGGGAAAGTTAATGATCGGTGTTTCCCCTCCACTATTGAAAAAAAACGTAACATCTGGCGCTTTTGCATCAATCTGTTTAACGTTGTTGAATGGACACTTTTAAACAAATCGCCGACACTAAATAGGTCGCAGTAGTTTAGATTGGCACCGGCCGGCCGGTGCCAAGCTAAACTGCCGATGTCAATGCACCTTTTTTAAATGATTGTTGATTGTTCATAACAAATTGCCACATATTCGCAAAAGATAGAGTGCTGGAAATATATTGCATACCTTCATGATAAATAACAATGCGTAGGGAGGCTAATTTACTAATTTCGTTACCGAGTACTTGCTGAGTACCGACCGATATAAGCGTGGATCGCTTATCGGTAGAAAACTGCCAATATAGGAATGTTTATATGCAAAATGTGAAGAATTTACATCATATTTTGGCCTCGTCTATCGATTTCAGGTGCTAACTCCATGTTTGTGGAAAAAGGTTATTATCTCCCTTTAATCGAAGTTCGAGCTTAATTAGGGGCGAAACGCAAAGGGGGTTGGACCCCCCCCCCCCTCTGCACGGTCACGCAGTGATCGGACGCTGCACAGGCGAGGGTTAAAGCTGGGAGAATAACGATGAATTCATAACCCCGCAATGCTATAATCCATAAGCATACGGGCAGGTGAGGCCAGTGTCCCCCGTTTTAGGTAGAGGGAGCCAACAATGTTAACTGCACCCCACTTTTGAGATATTTCTCCCTTTTCGATCGCTAATGCTGGTTCAGTATGAGTGCCTTAACCCGCGCCCTGGCGGGGGCCATTTTGACCCCTGAGGTTTTACAAGAATAGCTGGAAAACACAGCTATTTGAGCATCAATTACCCACATTGTGTGAAAGTTTTAACCTCAGGTCATCTCAGTCACCAGGTCACGTCAAGTGACCTTACCTCCAAAAATGTTTGTGGTCGTGTCAGTCACAGTGTTTGTCCGAGATATTTGAAACTTGCAGGATATCATAAGGTCATAGGTACATACAATTCGTTTATCTCGGATTTTTGATGTCGGTGACCTAAGGTCGGGTCAATTTCGTGACCTCCCCATTATAAGTCAATGGGAAAATATACAAATGCTTCCTATTCAGATATGTTTTGGATCACGCCAATTCTTTCATAATCATGTTATTTTAGCTCATTATTGATGACTCATGTGCAGTTGTTGCTCAGTGACCTCTACAAGGTCAGCTGAGGTCATCTAATGTCACCAGCACTTGTTTGCCAATAATTCTTGATATAATAAAGATAGAGACGTGCAATTGGCACCATTGTGTTTGTCTCGTCGAGTCGCATAGTCCCATATGCAACATGACCTACCTGGGTCACTAAATGACCTTGACCGGAGGTTCAATTTTGAAGTTGACATAATCAGGTCAACATTAATATGTTTCGAAGCGCCTTTACGAGACAAATACGACGGTGTTAAAGTTACTATTATATGGTCATCCAATAACAATTTATTCATGAAAACGTTTTGGGAAAAATGCCCTCGTGACCTTTGATGACCTCTGGGGCCTAAACTATTGACAAAGTCCAAATTTGAGGACACCCAGTGCGATTGCATTTTGCATGAGCTTTAGATTGATTTTTGTTTTCCTGTTTGTTCCTAGCTGTTATAGTTCCCGATATATTTGGGGGTTTCTAGAGCAAAGTCCTGTACTTGGAAAACTTGACATTTGATGACTTCTGGTGACCTCAATATTGACCTGAGCCAAATAATAATAAAAAAGTAACTTCGAACGTCTTGGTTGAGAGCTTTAGAACGTTTTTTTCGCGTCTTTCTAGTCCTTTTAGTTTTCGAGTTAGAGGGGGTTTTTCGGGTGATGTTGCGGCTGCCCCCCCCCCCCCCCCCCCCACACACACAAACATACACTTTTCAAAACGTTCCTACGCCCATGTCCGTTGTCACTGATGGAACGATACGTATCAATTATCAAACCATCAGTGACGGGGCCAGGTCACAAACGGGACAGTGTCAGGTCACAAACGGGACAGGATCAGGTCACAAACGGGACAGTGCCAGGTCATGTCATGGATGGTACAGGATCAGGTCACAAACGGGACAGTGCCAGGTCATGTCATGGATGGTACAGGATCAGGTCACAAACGGGACAGGATCAGGTCACAAACGGGACCGTGTCAGGTCACAAACGGGGCAGGATCAGGTCACAAACGGTACAGGATCAGTTCACAAACGGGACAGTGTCAGGTCACAAACGGGACAGTGTCAGGTCATGTCATGGATGGGACAGGATCAGGTCACAAACGGGACAGTGTCAGGTCATGCCATGGATGGGACAGGATCAGGTCACAAACGGGACAGGATCAGGTCATGCCATGGATGGGACAGGATCAGGTCACAAACGGGACAGTGTCAGGTCACAAACGGGACAGTGTCAGGTCATGCCATGGATGGGACAGGATCAGGTCACAAACGGGACAGTGTCAGGTCATGCCATGGACGGGACAGGATCAGGTCACAAACGGGACAGTGTCAGGTCACAAACGGGACAGTGTCAGGTCATGCCATGGACGGGACAGGATCAGGTCACAAACAGGACAGTGTCAGGTCACAAACGGGACAGTGTCAGGTCACAAACGGGACAGTGTCAGGTCACAAACGGGACAGTGCCAGGTCATGCCATGTATGGTACAGTATCAGGTCACAAACGGGACAGTGTCAGGTCACAAACAGGATAGGATCAGGTCACAAACGAGACAGTTCAGGTCACAAACGGGACAGGATCAGGTCACAAACGGGACAGGATCAGATCACAAACGGGACAGGATCAGGTCACAAACGGGACAGGATCAAGTCACAAACGGGACAGTGTCAGGTCATGCCATGGACGGTACAGGATCAGGTCACAAACGGGACAGTGTCAGGTCACAAACGGTACAGGATCAGGTCACAAACGGGACAGTGTCAGGTCACAAACAGGATAGGATCAGGTCACAAACGAGACAGTTCAGGTCACAAACGGGACAGGATCAGGTCACAAACGGGACAGGATCAGGTCACAAACGGGACAGGATCAGGTCACAAACGGGACAGGATCAGGTCACAAACGGGACAGTGCCAGGTCATGCCATGGACGGTACAGGACCAGGTCACAAACGGGACAGTGTCAGGTCACAAACGGGACAGGATCAGGTCACAAACGGGACAGTGTCAGGTCACAAGCGGGACAGTGTCAGGTCATGTCATCGATGGGACAGGATCAGGTCACAAACGGGACAGGATCAGGTTACAAACGGGACAGTTTCAGGTCATGTCATGGATGATACAGGATCAGGTCACAAACGGGACAGTGCCAGGTCATGCCATGGACGGTACAGGATCAGGTCACAAACGGGACAGTGTCAGGTCACAAACGGCACAGTGTCAGGTCACAAACGGGACAGTTTCAGGTCACAAACGGGACAGTTTCAGGTCACGGACGAGGCAAAAGCGCAACACTTCATGAATGAAGCGGTGTCGAGCCACAGGCGAACGGCGGCAGTGGCAGATCACGGAGAGCACAATGTTAAGTAGAGTCGGGGCAGTGGCAGATCACGGAGAGCACAATGTTAAGTAGAGTCGGGGCAGTGGCAGATCACGGAGAGCACAATGTTAAGTAGAGTCGGGGCGTCGGGGCAGTGGCAGATCACGGAGAGCACAATGTTAAGTAGAGTCGGGGCGTCGGGGCAGTGGCAGATCACGGAGAGCACCATGTTAAGTAGAGTCGGGGCAGTGGCAGATCACGGAGAGCACAATGTTAAGTAGAGTCGGGGCGTCGGAGCAGTGGCAGATCACGGAGAGCACCATGTTAAGTAGAGTCGGGGCAGTGGCAGATCACGGAGAGCACAATGTTAAGTAGAGTCGGGGCGTCGGGGCAGTGGCAGATCACGGAGAGCACCATGTTAAGTAGAGTCGGGGCAGTGGCAGATCACGGAGAGCACAATCTTAAGTAGAGTCGGGGCAGTGGCAGATCACGGAGAGCACAATGTTCAGTAGAGTCGGGGCAGTGGCAGATCACGGAGAGCACAATGTTAAGTAGAGTCGGGGCAGTGGCAGATCACGGAGAGCACAATGTTAAGTAGAGTCGGGGCAGTGACAGATCACGGAGAGCACAATGTTAAGTAGAGTCGGGGCGTCGGGGCAGTGGCAGATCACAGAGAGCACAATGTTAAGCAGAGCCGGGGTGTCGGGGCAGTGGCAAATCACGGAGAGCACAATGTTAAGTAGAGCCGGGGCAGTGGCAGATCACGGAGAGCACAATGTTAAGTAGAGTCGGGGCAGTGGCAGATCACGGAGAGTACAATGTTAAGTAGAGCCGGGGCAGTGGCAGATCACGGAGAGCACAATGTTAAGTAGAGTCGGGGCAGTGGCAGATCACGGAGAGTACAATGTTAAGTAGAGCCGGGGAAGTGGGAGATCACGGAGAGCACAATGTTAAGTAAAGTCGGGGCAGTGGCAGATCACGGAGAGCACAATGTTAAGCAGATTCGGGGCAGTGGCAGATCACGGAGAGTACAATGTTAAGTAGAGTCGGGGCAGTGGCAGATCACGGAGAGCACAATGTTAAGTAGAGTCGGGGCAGTGGCAGATCACGGAGAGCACAATGTTAAGTAGAGCCGGGGCGTCGGGGCAGTGGCAGATCACGGAGAGCACAATGCTAAGTAGAGTCGGGGCGTCGGGGCAGTGGCAGATCACGGAGAGCACAATGTTAAGTAGAGTCGGGGCGTCGGGGCAGTGGCAGATCACGGAGAGCACAATGTTAAGTAGAGCCGGGGCAGTGGCAGATCACGGAGAGCACAATGTTAAGTAAAGTCGGGGCAGTGGCAGATCACGGAGAGCACAATGTTAAGTAGAGTCGGGGCGTCGGGGCAGTGGCAGATCACGGAGAGCACAATGTTAAGTAGAGTCGGGGCAGTGGCAGATCACGGAGAACACAATGTTAAGTAGAGTCGGGGCGTCGGGCAGTGGCAGATCACGGAGAGCACAATGTTAAGTAGAGTCGGGGCGTCGGGGCAGTGGCAGATCACGGAGAGCACAATGTAAAGCAGAGCCGGGGCGTCGGGGCAGTGGCAGATCACGGAGAGCACAATGTTAAGTAGAGTCGGGGCGTCGGGGCAGTGGCAGATCACGGAGAGCACAATGTTAAGTAGAGTCGGGGCGTCGGGGCAGTGGCAGATCACGGAGAGCACAATGTTAAGTAGCGTCGGGGCGTCGGGGCAGTGGCAGATCACGGAGAGCACAATGTTAAGCAGAGCCGGGGCGTCAGGGCAGTGGCAGATCACGGATAGTGCTGGAACACGGATGGGTCAATGTTAAATCACTGGTAGTGTCATATTCAGTTTATCGTTAGGGAAAATCGATCAAGCGATTCCGAGCTCAATCGTGACGAGGCCACCGAGCATCCCTTTTCTAATCACCACTGAGCACGCCTCAGTGACCCTTGACATAGGCGTAACCACCTTCCGAAAGTAGGTGGGGACGGAGGCACTTTGAAGTCGATTCTTTCCATGCAACGCCCATAGGCGTAATGTTAAAATCCGAAAATGTTGCTGGGGACTGATCCCCAGTGACCCCAGTGGTGGTTACGCGCCTGCCCCCTGATTCAGTGGGACAATATCGCTGTAACCCGAGGCATCATGGATGATTGTTGGGACGATGGAGGTCATGAGCTCCGCTGTTTCCTGCGCGCGTGTAGTGCCGATGACAAAGTCCATGTCGTCCGCGAAACAGGTCCGTGAAACAGGTCATACAAAACACACTGTATTAGGCATGTAACGGTCAACTGCGTATCTCGGCAATGAAAAAACGCTCAAACGCGAAATGCATTACTCACAACAGTGCTGCACGGAAGAACCTTCGGAAGAATCACAATAGTGCTGCACGGAAGAACCTTCGGAAGAATCACAATAGTGCTGCACGGAAGAACCTTAGGAAGAATCACAATAGTGCTACAAGAAAAATACTTTTAGCTAAAACGTATCTATCTCATCGGCTGCTCATTAAAGACAGTAACGGATAAAGGATACGGTTATTCTCTAAATTTCCAATTGATGGCTGGGATGAGCAGTGGCGTATCTAGGTTTTGAGTCGGGGGGGGGAGGGAATTCGCTCAGCAAAAGTAGTCACAAGCAGTGGCGTATTTATAAATATGTCAAGGGAGGCCACCCCACATGAGGGCGCCAGCGGCGAAAAGTGTTGTTGAGCGGGTGTGTGTGGGGGGGGGGGGGGGAGGGGGATACATAATGCAAATAGCAAAGAAGTTAAATCTCAGACTCAAGATGTTTAAAGTTGTCCAAGCCGTGATTTTTTAGAGGGCAAACACATACGTTTGCCTACCGATTTTTCGCTTGGGGAGGGCAATTCTCATTTTCGCCAACGGTAGATCCGCTGCACTGGGTATAAGTTGTGTCCAGATGCACGGAATGCCACTCCTTACAGGGCCGCGTTCCACGTGTGGGAACGATGGCTTGTTATCCAGCAAACCATCGAGAATGTAGTTCATAGTGTAGCATACTATTATCCCGGTGCTTGCGAAAAGGTGCGCGTGCGGGACAGTCAAATATCACGCCAGATCACCCATCAAAACGCCGACACTTAAGACATGTTAATCAAATAGAACTCCTCATGGATAGGATTAAGGATGTTATTGGCCTCCTCCCTAAATACGACAGCCTACGGTTCAACCTATAATGAGCGATTTTTAAAATAGAAAGACCCGTGAAACGGTTTACATAGTTATGCTTATATCCAATACAAGAGTGAAATGATTGGGAAAGGCGAGGCCATTATTGCTTCTTGGTTTGGGTCGTCACGTCCGTCGGATATCACTATGCTAATAACTGAACATGACTGCAAGCCCTATGCTCGAGAAGCTCACTCGATACAGGACACCGATCGCAGGCCAGTAGTGGAATCACAGCCGGGGTGACTGGCGCATGCGCACTAGCTGGACTCCTCCTCGGACACCTCCAGTATGGTGTTCAGGTCCTTGGTGATCTTGCCGAGCAGGTCGCGGTGCTGAGAGTTCCTCGCGAACACCGCGTCCAAGAAGGCGGGCTCGCGGAAGAACTCAAACACGTGGTCCACTCGCGACAGCGTCTTGTCCGTGAGGTGGCGCTCCACGAGGCTGGAGAGCATCGCCTTCATGTCGAGCAGGCTCTGCGTGATGAAGCTGCGGTCGTAGCTGAAGTCGATCTGGTAGAAGCTGATGATGGTCATACAGGTCATCTGGAACTTGCGCTGGAACTTGGCGGCCAGCACCATCTCGTCGTGGTCGAACTGGTCGTTGCGGTTGAGGATGCCGACCTTGACCACGACCTTGATCAGGTTCTTGATGATCTTCTCAGACTCCTTCTTGTTGCCCGTCTGTCGGCAAACAGGCACGGTCGTTATCGCGGCAGGAAATCGAACCAAAAGCGGCGTCAAGACACCTGTCCCGCCCGCCTATTTCCCAAGTGTATAATAAATCGGCATGCCATGCCCGCCAGCTTTTGAGAAGCTCATATATCTGCAACAGCACGTCCGGTTGACAAGCGGGCTTCTTTGCTGAGTATCCCCATCCACCCTACCCTGTTTGAGACCAGTGCCGACTCACGTGGGTGACTAGCACTGCGCATGGCGCGTGCCGCGTGCCGCGTGCCGCGCGAGGGGTGTGCAAAGTGTTCTGTTCGAAACACTTTGCACACCCCTCACGCGGCACGCGCCACGCGCAGTGGTAGTCACCCACGTGAGTCGGCACTGGTCTCAAACAGGGTAGGGTGGATGGGGATACTCAGCAAAGAAGCCCGCTTGTCAACCGGACGTGCGGTTGCAAAGATATAGGCTTCTCAAAAGCTGGCGGGCATGGCATGCCGATTTATAATATACACTTCGGAAATAGGCGTCCCGCCCACCACCGAACCGTTCCACTGTATCGAGTAACGCTGGCGATCGTTCCACTGTATCGAGTAACGCTGGCGACCGTTCCACTGTACCAAGTAACGCTGGCGATCGTTCCACTGTACCGAGTAACGCTGCCGACCGTTCCACTGTACCGAGTAACGCTGCCGACCGTTCCACTGTACCGAGTAACGCTGCCGACCGTTCCACTGTACCGAGTAACGCTGCCGACCGTTCCACTGTACCGAGTAACGCTGCCGACCGTTCCACTGTACCGAGTAACGCTGCCGACCGTTCCACTGTACCGAGTAACGCTGCCGACCGTTCCACTGTACCGAGTAACGCTGCCGACCGTTCCACTGTACCGAGTAACGCTGCCGACCGTTCCACTGTACCGAGTAACGCTGCCGACCGTTCCACTGTACCGAGTAACGCTGCCGACCGTTCCACTGTATCGAGTAACGCTGTCGACCGTTCCACTGTACCGAGTAACGCTGCCGACCGTTCCACTGTACCGAGTAACGCTGCCGACCGTTCCACTGTATCGAGTAACGCTGGCGATCGTTCCACTGTACCGAGTAACGCTGCCGACCGTTCCACTGTACCGAGTAACGCTGCCGACCGTTCCACTGTACCGAGTAACGCTGCCGATAAAAGTGCCACGGTCGGTTGGTGAGTAAACAACTCCATTAAATGTCATTTAAATAAACACTGACAGTCTGATGATTATACACATTCACGAAAGGCAACATTGATAGGGTCGGATGGCTTCCGAGCTTAATGTGCCGGCAGGTCATTATTTTAACACGCCATACGAGACACGGCAAATCAGTCCGACTAATGCGCCGGCAGGTCATTATTTTAACACGCCATACGAGACACGGCAAATCAGTCCGACTAATGCGCCGGCAGGTCAATATTTTAACACGCCATACGAGACACGGCAAATCAGTCCGACTAATGCGCCGGCAGGTCAATATTTTAACACGCCATACGAGACACGGCAAATCAGTCCGACTAACGCGCCGGCAGGTCATAATTTTAACACGCCATACGAGACACGGCAAATCAGTCCGACTAATGCGCCGGCAGGTCATTATTTTAACACGCCATACGAGACACGGCAAATCAGTCCGACTAATGCGCCGGCAGGTCATTATTTTAACACGCCATACGAGACACGGCAAATCAGTCCGACTAATGCGCCGGCAGGTCATTATTTTAACACGCCATACGAGACACGGCAAATCAGTCCGACTAACGCGCCGGCAGGTCATTATTTTAACACGCCATACGAGACACAGCAAATCAGTCCGACTAATGCGCCGGCAGGTCATTATTTTAACACGCCATACGAGACACGGCAAATCAGTCCGACTAACGCGCCGGCAGGTCATTATTTTAACACGCCATACGAGACACGGTAAATCAGTCCGACTAATGCGCCGGCAGGTCATTATTTTAACACGTCATACGAGACACGGCAAATCAGTCCGACTAATGCGCCGGCAGGTCATTATTTTAACACGCCATACGAGACACGGCAAATCAGTCCGACTAATGCGCCGGCAGGTCATTATTTTAACACGCCATACGAGACACGGCAAATCAGTCCGACTAACGCGCCGGCAGGTCATTATTTTAACACGCCATACGAGACACGGCAAATCAGTCCGACTAACGCGCCGGCAGGTCATTATTTTAACACGCCATACGAGACACGGCAAATCAGTCCGACTAATGCGCCGGCAGGTCATTATTTTAACACGCCATACGAGACACGGCAAATCAGTCCGACTAATGCGCCGGCAGGTCATTATTTTAACACGCCATACGAGACACGGCAAATCAGTCCGACTAATGCGCCGGCAGGTCATTATTTTAACACGCCATACGAGACACGGCAAATCAGTCCGACTAATGCGCCGGCAGGTCATTATTTTAACACGCCATACGAGACACGGCAAATCAGTCCGACTAACGCGCCGGCAGGTCATTATTTTAACACGCCATACGAGACACGGCAAATCAGTCCGACTAATTGTATGCGCCAACTCAGTGGACCATGAAATTCTGGTTGGATGTTGATATTAAATATCTACGATGAGATAGCAACACACATTCCTTCCGAACACTAAATGTATATATCACTCGATTGATGTCCCATGCATTCCTCCAGAGGTCCAGCTTCAATTATGGCTAGATCCTTTCATGACTATCAGGTATGTACCAACATGAGAGGTTTAACTTGACGCAAACCAGACCAGCACAAAATGTGTTGGCATCGAATAGCAAAACTGCACCCTTATCCGTAGAATTCAACCAAGGCAACATATTACAGCTGCCTGGTCTATACCCGGCATTTCTTAAGCTAAATAAATTAAACCCAACATCTTAACATGTGCACCAAGTCACTCGATATGCAACGCGCCGCACTCGTGACTCGCGTAACGAACCGAGGCGCCTCGCGACAGCTCACCACGTTCTTGCAGAGTTTGTAGAGGTTGTCCAGGATCTGGCTGGTGGCATCGTCCAGCATCGCCCTGGCCACGGTCTTGTTGCTGATCTTGCTGGCCAGCTTCTTCTGCACGCGCAGCCCGATGTCCTTGGCGCGAAACTCGCTCATGATGGCGGACACGCAGCGAAGGACGACGCTGAAAAGGACGCCGCGCCGGGGTCAGATGGAATCAGCATATGGTGATTAGATATGCGGTGAGAGAGGATACGCCTGCGGGGAGTGGATAATGAATTAATGATATACTAGAGAGTTTCCAATCAGAATAATTGATAGCGATCTGGTGTGGCGTATTATGATAACGGTAAGGTGGAATAAATGTTTGAAAGAGTCGGCAGTACAAAACGGTAAACGAATAGAAGCTGACAATATGGAGCAATGCGGTGATAGCCATTTTACAGTAACTCATGGGTAGACCGGATAACTCATGGGTAGACCGGTAGACCGGATAATAACACCGACTACGTTTCATGCTCAATGCACTTTCCAAGAATGACATGCCACAAGGAAATCGAACGAGTTAGTTTCGCCAGGCGCCCGCACCAGAATCCTGCATGCCCTTGGACAACAAAGGATCGTGATTCAGCGCATTTAAAAAATCGTTCCTGTTCCCATTTGCATGACACAATGCCCGAAGAAGATCAGCGATCCGGCGCGATTCGAAGGCCGTCGAATCACGGAGTCATGGACGTTTTTGTCTCGCTGCAGTTGAGGTCATGTAAACTGTCCGGGACGTCGCTTCTCGTGAAAGTAGCGCTAGCCTCTAGTGGCATCACACTCGATTGCGACAAGGTAGCTCTAGTCTCCAGAACGGCTTGTGAGCGATCAAGATTGTACCGATCGACGATCACGGTCAGTTGGATGGTGTCGGAGCATATGAAAAACCGGTCACTTCCACAACCACGCCCCATGTGACACAATACAGTCGGGTTTCATCCACGAACGCAATGGACTGAGGCAATGTAGACCAAAACCATTCACCAGACGCGGTGACTGAAATGTTTATCATGTGAGCTGTGTCAGAACAACTGCTTGCATGACGTCACATCTGGCAGCCAGTTCGTATTTATGAGCAGCTCCCACATATCAGTCTCCGGCAACAATGGTAATGAGAGTCATAACTCCAGCCTGCGTACACTCGCCCACAGTACGTTGACCTCTCTGTGTCTCTCCACCTCGACTGTTCCGCCACTTATGTACACCGTTCTCTCCGCCGGGGCGGGGCCGGGCCGGGGGCCGGGCCGCGGACCGGACCGGACCGGGGGCCTGGCTGTGGGCAGGGCTGGTGGGAGCGGTCCGTGGCCGGGGCGGCTCGGGGTCGTCCCGATCGGAGCCCGGGCGATCCCGAGTCCCGACCGCCCACCGGTGTGCGGACGGGTTATCCCGACCGATCTGATATGTGCGGAACCACAGCACGACCCCTGCGGCGTGGAGGCGGCGGCGGCGGCGGCGGCGGCGGCGGCGGACCCGGCGCCGCGGTCAGGCCGAGGCCGGCAGCCGCTGAATCATCAGCGGTGTACACGGAGCGCCTCACCCTGGCACCTCACCCCGACCCGGCGGCCACCCCGGGTCCGAGCCTGGGACACCTTCTCCCCGGTCCCAACCCGCCGCGCTGTCTCCTCCCAGGTCCCAACCCGCCGCGCTGTCTCCTCCCGGGTCCCAACCCGCCGCGCTGTCTCCTCCCGGGTCCCAACCCGCCGCGCTGTCTCCTCCCGGGTCCCAACCCGCCGCGCTGTCTCCTCCCGGGTCCCAACCCATCGCGCTGTCTCCTCCCAGGTCCCAACCCGCAGCGCCGTCTCCTCCCGGGTCCCAACCCGCCGCGCTGTCTCCTCCCGGGTCCCAACCCGCCGCGCCGTCACCTCCCGGGTCCCAACCCGCCGCGCCGTCTCCTCCCGGGTCCCAACCCGCCGCGCAGTCTCCTCCCGGGTCCCAACCCGCCGCGCTGTCTCCTCCCGGGTCCCAACCCGCCGCGCCGTCTCCTCCCGGATCCCAACCCGCCGCGCCGTCTCCTCCCGGGTCCCAACCCGCCGCGCTGTCTCCTCCCGGGTCCCAACCCGCCGCGCCGTCTCCTCCCGGGTCCCAACCCGCCGCGCCGTCTCCTCCCGGGTCCCAACCCGCCGCGCCGTCTCCTCCCGGGTCCCAACCCGCCGCGCCGTCTCCTCCCGGGTCCCAACCGGCCGCGCCGTCTCCTCCCGGGTCCCAACCCGCCGCGCTGTCTCCTCCCGGGTCCCAACCCGCCGCGCTGTTTCCTGCCAGGTCCCAACCCACCGTGCTGTCTCCTTTTCGACCCGCGGCCGCCTCACAGACACCCATTGATCAGCTGGGTGTGTCGGTTGGACCAATGAGAGGTGGCGTGGAATCGGCCCGATTCGCTGGCATTTCTCCGTGAAGTGACTCCGACCTAGTTAACGATACGGCACGACGCCAGGTGGAAAGGCGTCCATCAACAATGTATGGACATTTTCCGCGTCACGTCACTTGAGAGGGGCTCTTCAAGGCACGTGGTAATTGGCCCCGGCCTTTGTGAATGGGTTCTCGTGATTTACGGGAAGGGGTCATTGGTCACAGAGATCGGGTGTCCGCACACTGATACAGGGGAACCCGATGGCACTGCGCCGCCCCGCTGTCACAGAATGATGTCATAACACGAGTCGCTAACAGGCGGAGGCGTGCCCGCTGTTTGCTTGCCTTGTGCACAGACGGTTGCAGAGCAATCGTCTGCGATAGCGATACCGTGAGTAGTCATGTAGATAGAGCATTGACTAGACGGGTGGGCCCTAGACGGGCTGTAAAATGTCGCGGATGCACACCGTGCAAAGAACGCTCGGGCCGTGACGGAATACTTGCCACCGGGTGAAGATTGTAACATATATTCGAATGATACGAGGGAATGACTCACGTGAATTTAGCGCACAATAACAAACGCTGTAGGCATATCTTCACACGATATGTATAAAAAGTGGTAAATTATTAACCCCACGCCGTGCCGGGAAGAGGGAGTGTTTAGATCCCCCCCCCCTCCCCCTCAGGTTTTTGGAGGATAGCGGAAAAACGGTGGCGCACAGCGCCGCCGTTTTTGGAACAGCTGTTTGTGAATCAATTGCCCACATTATGCACAAAAAAAAATACACCTCTGGTAATCTCAGGTCAGGTCGCCAGACCAGGTCACGTGACCCCACCTCCAAAAAAAACGTGTGGTCGTACCACAGTCACAGTTTTTGAATGCTCGGTTTTACACTTACAGGATTTCATAAGGCCATATATACCTACAATTCGTTTATCTTGGATTTTGTATATCAGCGACCTAAGGTCGGGTCAATTTCGTGACCTCCCCATTATAAGTCAATGAGGGAATACTCAAATACTTCCTATTCCAAGGATACGCAAGATAGCAGTCTAATTCCTTCTGTATCATGTTATTATAGGCCATTCTTGATAACCTAGTTGCCATTTTTGTTCAGTGACCCCTACAGGGTCAGCTGAGGTAATCCAGTCACCAACAGTTTTGTCAATAACCCTCGACATAATGAGGATAGAGAAGTGAAACCGACATCAATGTATTTGTATCGTCGAGACACGTCTTCTCATATGCAACATTACCTACCTGGGTCACCACTTAACCTTGACCTGAGGTCAATTTTTTTAAGTTGACCTAACCTGGTCAACACTAATATGGTCGAAGCGCCTTGACGAGACAAACATGATGGCATCAACATTATTTCATTGTCCTTATTAGGTAAAAAGATATTCGTGAAAAACTGTTTGGTAAACAAATAGCCTTTTTGACATTTGATGAGCTCTGGAGCCTAAACTATTGGTCTGAGCTTAAATCTGAGGACACCATAGCGATTGCATTTTTCAAGAGCTTTCCATTGCTTTTTCCCGTTCGTTCCTAGCTATTATTAGCTAGCTATTATTTCTAGCTATTATTTGTTTTTTGTTTGTTAGCTAGGTATTATTTTTATATCAGCGACCTTAGGTCGCTGATATAAAAAATCCAAGATAAACGAATTGTAGGTATATATGGCCTTATGAAATCCTGTAAGTGTTCCTGTGATATCTAGGTGTTTCTGGAGCAGTCCTAAAACTGGAAAATCTGACCTTCGATGACCTCTGGTGACCTCAATATTGACTTTAGGAAAACAAAATATCTGAAGTACTTTCGAATTCGCTTGTCGAGAGCTTTCGAACGCCTTCTTCCGCGTCTTTCTAGCCCTTTTAGTTTTCGAGTTAGAGGGGTGTCTAAACGTTAAAAGTTAGAGGGTTTTTCCCGATGCGTGATATGCTTTAAAATCATTAGCGACATATTTGTTGGATCCGACTATGCCTCACTAGTCACTAGTCACTGGCTTTTTGGACAGGTGTATGTGACAAACAGTATCGCATAATACATGCTTCTAATTTCTACTAAAAAGCACAACATCAAGAAAGTGTGGGCATCAGTCATGGATTTCATATTGATAAATTTGATCCAACACTTGAATGAAATTATTTCTATGGTCAACCCCAGCCACCAAGCCACCAAGGTGCCCAGCCACCAGGTGCCCAAGGTTATTCCCCAGCCACCAAGCCACCAAGGTGCCCAGCCACCAGGTGCCCAAGGTTATTCCCCAGCCACCAAGCCACCAAGGTCCCCAGCCACCAGGTGCCCAAGGTTATTCCCCAGCCACCAAGCCACCAAGGTGCCCAGCCACCAGGTGCCCAAGGTTATTCCCCAGCCACCAAGCCACCAAGGTCCCCAGCCACCAGGTGCCCAAGGTTATTCCCCAGCCACCAAGCCACCAAGGTGCCCAGCCACCAGGTGCCCAAGGTTATTCCCCAGCCACCAAGCCACCAAGGTCCCCAGCCACCAGGTGCCCAAGGTTATTCCCCAGCCACCAAGCCACCAAGGTGCCCAGCCACCAGGTGCCCAAGGTTATTCCCCAGCCACCAAGCCACCAAGGTCCCCAGCCACCAGGTGCCCAAGGTTATTCCCCAGCCACCAAGCCACCAAGGTGCCCAGCCACCAGGTGCCCAAGGTTATTCCCCAGCCACCAAGCCACCAAGGTCCCCAGCCACCAGGTGCCCAAGGTTATTCCCCAGCCACCAAGCCACCAAGGTGCCCAGCCACCAGGTGCCCAAGGTTATTCCCCAGCCACCAAGCCACCAAGGTGCCCAGCCACCAGGTGCCCAAGGTTATTCCCCAGCCACCAAGCCACCAAGGTGCCCAGCCACCAGGTGCCCAAGGTTATTCCCCAGCCACCAAGCCATCCCTGCCATCTGACCGTGTACCTTCTCCAAATCGGCAGGACAAAGTGCTTGAAACGTGGGCCTCTACTACTACCATTTGACGGCGTTACTGCTGATAATCGGCTGAATTTAGTGCTCGTTGCATCGTCCCAAACCACTACCGTCCGACAAAGTAAATCCTTTAAATCGTTATAATTTAGTGGCAAAGCTTATTCGTGGTCGAAAAAATGGTCACTGCCCGACTACATGTGAATTCACTTGACCTATTTGGAGTAGCTGCCACCGAGGAACCACACACGCGCAAAGATTTGACACCCGATTGCGCAACCGGTGATGGAACATAATTAATCATACAACATAGCATGGTAATTTGTTTAAACAGCTTGACATCAAAAACAGTAGTGTTATGGTATGTCGTATATCGATAGGCATATGCCATTCAATATTCAACATTACCTGAAGCAAAATAGACTTATCACAATAAATCAAATTCGTTCCGTGTTACACGAAAGGGTGATATACCAACTTCCAGTCGATGGGCCGTGGTCAGGTCCACCCTCCAAAACGTAACTGAGGAAAGATTGCTGAACGATGTCGAAGGGCACCACGCTCAGAAGCTAATAGTAGCCTTCGACCCGCCTTCGAGTTCGAGGGACCTTTTCGAAACGCGCCGTTTGACGGGGGATACCAGGAATGTCACAGAGCTGTCGGTCAGGACAACAGGCCCATTCAGGACGTACCCTGTTGGCAGACACAGCTTCAGGTCAGGACAACAGGTCCATGACCCTGATGGCAGACACAGCTGCAGGTCAGGACAACAGACCCATGACCCTGGTGGCAGACACAGCTGCAGGTCAGGACAACAGGTCCATGACCCTGATGGCAGACACAGCTGCAGGTCAGGACAACATACCCATGACCCTGGTGGCAGACACAGCTGCAGGTCAGGACAACAGGTCCATGACCCTGGTGGCAGACACAGCTGCAGGTCAGGACAACAGACCCCAGGACAACAGACCCATGACCCTGGTGGCAGACACAGCTGCAGGTCAGGACAACAGGTCCATGACCCTGGTGGCAGACACAGCTGCAGGTCAGGACAACAGACCCATGACCCTGGTGGCAGACACAGCTGCAGGTCAGGACAACAGGTCCATGACCCTGGTGACAGACACAGCTGTAGGTCAGGACAACAGACCCATGGCCCTGGTGGCAGACACAGCTGCAGGTCAGGACAACAGGTCCATGACCCTGGTGGCAGACACAGCTGCAGGTCAGGACAACAGGTCCATGACCCTGGTGGCAGACACATCTGCAGGTCACTAGTCATCGAGCGCCAATGGACGAATTATTCACCATTTCCTGTTTAGCACGGTACTAACATCTAATCTAATCTAATCTATCGGCTAGTGCCAGTTGTCTGCCAGTAACCAGATAGTGTCCTAGCATCGGGAAATTTTGGGGGAAACGACACCCTATGGATACTATTTTTCCAATCTTTCTCCAGAGATTTACTGTGAATTTCCACTCCTTATTTTAAAATGTATTGAATAATTGGAACCCTGATACTGATTTATGAATGTAATGATGGGAACAGCCTGCATGGAGGGAAAGACAGGTAAGAATTGACATAGGTACTAACGAATTATGGTGAGCGGGTAATTGGGTATTGACAAAGCTGAGCACATATGTTTTTTGGTTGAACTTTCCACTCTTCATGCTTATTTTTAGCCAGAATTTTCCACTCCGCACCCCAGCTCCAAAGCTATCCTAGGATCCTGTAACCAGAAAAGCGATATTCGCCGTCTAATACACAATCCAGCAACAAAGCGCATGTTTGCTTTGTACTTAACACTATAATTGGATTTTCCAATGACTAATCATTCCTGGTAGGGCTTGAAAACCGACCACGCTACAGGATCAAATAGCACGTCGAAAGCAGAATGCAGAGTGTCACCTAAATAATGCATTGGAACCACGACCGCCCTCCAGTGACACCAGTTTCTCCTACGTTTCTCGGGTAACAAAAACAGAGCGCCGCTGTCCGCTATCACCTTGTGCTGCATCGCTGCATGTTCGCCTCGTCAGAGCGTGTTCTTCACTGTGTGCTCATCGCTGACAAGGCACGCGGAACACGGCGTACCAGCACGCCACCGCGGGCTCCGGACGTGCTTACCAAGAGAATCTCACCACAGCCTGCCTCGGTACGACCAGAGACGTCACGTCTTGTTAACCCACGTCACGTCACCTGCGGTCACATCATATCACGTCACGGCCTTGACGGCCGCCCAATGACGTGTGATACCAAATACGGAGAATCTCATCACCCATGCCACCACGGTCACGTCACGTCACGTCACGTCACATTCACATTCACATCCCCGTCCGGTCCCGTCACGTGACGTCACGTCACGGCCGCCCGGTGACGTGTGCTACCTAATACGGCACTGCGCGCCCGGAGCGGAGGAGGCCTGCGCCAGCTGCCAGGAAATGCACCCAATTGGACCAGTCAGTACGGCCGTCTGTGGTGATGGCCAGGGTTGTATGGTGCAGACTGGGTCGAGCCTGCACTGGATGTGAGCGCCCATCGCCTGTGAGTCTGTGATAGACAGCACAGGGCGGTGCTGGTTCGTGGAGGGCTTCACTGATCATCTGTGGTCTGTTCCGGCCAGCTGGCCGGGCCTCCCACGGCACAGCTGACCGTGCCTCCCACGGCACAGCTGACCAGTCACATTCTCAGCCACTGACGTGAGCCCCTCCCCTGCTCTCCGCCTGCTGAGCTGGTAACACGACAGGACCGGCGGTAACACGGGAGGACCGGTGGTAACACGGGAGGAGTGGCAGTGACACGGAAGGGCCGGTGGTAACACGGGAGGAGTGGCGGTAACACGGGAGGGCCGGCGGTAACACGGTAGGAGTGGCGGTAACACGGGATGGCCGGCGGTAACACGGTGGACCGCCGGTAACACGGGAGGAGTGGCGGTAACACGGGAGGGCCGGCGGTAACACGGTAGGAGTGGCGGTAACACGAGAGGGCCGGCGGTAACACGAGAGGAGTGGCGGTAACACGGGAGGAGTGGCGGTAACACGGGAGGGCCGGCGGTAACACGGGAGGGCCGGCGGTAACGCGGGAGGGCCGGCGGTAAAACGGGAGGTCCGGCGGTAACACGGGAGGAGTGGCGGTAACACGGGAGGGCCGGCGGTAACACGGGAGGGCCGGCGGTAACACGGGAGGAGTGGCTGGAATCTCCCGCCTGTCCGGTCAGATAGACCCGGCAAGGTGTCGGCCCGGCACTCCCAAGGTCACTGGTCAGGCGTTTAGCCGGCGAAGTGGGTCACAGCGGGCTGTAGCGGGGCCGCTGAGGGATGGACTCTGCCCCGCCGTGACGAATTCAACACCTGCATACAGAGCGGCGGGTGAGCGGGCGACACCGTACCGCAGACCTGCAGTCACGTGCCGCCAACAGCTGATCACTGCAGCCGTGCGCAACGGCCGGGGGCGGTTCAAACGCGCCCGCCCGCCACCACCGCACCGCACCTCTCGGGAGACTCACCTTCAGATCCGGCGGCTGGTTGGGCGGTCCAGCCGCCGCTGCTGGCGCTCTGAGGGCCCGGTGTGGCCTGCTCGACCTCCTGCTGTGTCGGCCGCAGTCCGTCCAAGCCAGACTAACACACGGGAAGGAGGAGAGAGGTCCCGAATCGTCGCCTGCCGCCGCTACGTCCGCACACCGCAGCGGCACCGCAGTCCACCCCGCGTCAAGGTCTGAGCCGACTGCGGAGCGGCACCGCAACGGACGGACACCGGCCGCCCAGCCTGCCATCTGCCGGCAGCGCCCTCAAGCTGAGCGGGCCGGGCGGGGCGGGCGACTGGGGAGGGGCGGTACGAGGCGCGAGTGGAGCACGAGCCGCGCGCCACCAGCCGGCTGCGAGGCTCAGCACCTGGCGTGCCCAGACGGCGGCCGATGGCCACCTGGCCTGCTGAGAAGAGCACTGGAGACGACCGGGAGTAGCGGGGGAACGGTCAGGGAGCGAGGTAACGCACGGAGGGTAAGGCTGGGGGAACGGACACTGGGAGAGTATCTGCCGGTAGTTTCTGCGCACGTCTTGTGATTTGGTCCGGAGCAGCTGGTCGGCAGTATGGGCCCTGTCGCTGACTAATTATATCTCAGCAGATGGAATGGTCGGCAGTATGGGCCCTGTCGCTGACTAATTATATCTCAGCAGATGGAATGGTCGGCAGTATGGGCCCTGTCGCTGACTAATTATATCTCAGCAGATGGAATGGTCGGCAGTATGGGCCCTGTCGCTGAATAAAGATATCTCAGCAGATGGAATGGTCGGCAGTATGGGCCCTGTCGCTGACTAATTATATCTCAGCAGATGGAATGGTCGGCTGTGAAGATCGCAGGGTCAGAGCGAACGCTGTTTGTTCCCTCAGCCATGTCTGAACTAGGGCTAGTAATGTGGCCTAAACAAAGAGATATAAACGTTAATCCAGCCCGATAAGTCCGTGGCATATTCATGTATGGCCCTAAGCACTGGCTATCTTAGATTGTTCATTTTACCACCTAACCCCCGGCCCCAGCTCGTAGGTTTTTGATGCACATCCGGACCAGCGTCGCCATCAAACCGTCTTATGATTGTTATATTCGGGGGCGGGCGATGGCGATTTATATAATGTCACAACCCTCATACCAGACTTGTAATCAACTCAGAGTTGAGTCATGAATCGACTCATCAGTCAGACATTTTTGGATGAGTCATGAGTCGAGTCGATTCAATTTTCAAAAAACAGCACTTGAGTCGAGTCAAATCATTTTTTTTAACATCGCCTGAGTCAATAGTTGAGTCGAATCATTTGTTTTAAAACAGCACTTGAGTCAAGAGTCGAGTCAGTTATTCGGCTGTTGATTCAAACTTGAGTCGACTAAAACAAATGAGTCGTTACAAGTCTGTCTCACACTTATATTGTATTATTATTCGCTCTTCAGATCGTAGGGATCGTTTCAATTGGCTGGGCCAAGTATGTAAAACGGAACAACTTCTGGAAATGTATTGTACTAAACTATCAGGTCATA
>JAXIVJ010004218.1:0-85282 GCA_036785665.1 Chirona hameri | reverse complement strand
CCTCGCGGGCACTCTTTGACCTCCCGAGGTCAAACGATTCACCTCAAGCAAGAATGATTTTCAGGGTCCGATACACTCATAACACCAACATTTCGTATAAGTTTGAAACACATTCGGCCGGTAAACATCGATTCGGTATATGGGACGGCTCGTTAAATGGATATTAGCGCCTTTCCAGGTGACATGAGGTCAAACGGCTGACCTGGATGGGTCAATTCTTGCGTGCGCACCTTTCAGTGAGTTAAAGGGAGACGATGGGTGGTAGGAATGAGTTCTCTGAGTGATTTGGGGGAAACATTATGCGGTACCCCGTCAATTCTCCATAGGCCATAATGGTAACTTATGTTGTGACTGATATCAACCGGTGACCAGGGCGTCAGACCACTCTTTGTGCCCGTCTATAGCTGAGTGGGAATAAGTTATCCGTTAAAACGGACTTCCGGTAAAATACTTTAGGGGAAAAGTTGTGCTGGTACCCAAGATTTGACCTCGCGGGCACTCTTTGACTTCCCCGAGGTCCAAACGATTGACCTCAGCGAGGAATGCCTTCAGGTTTCGATACACTCAATAGATACCAACATTTCGTATAAGTTTGAACACATCTGTACTACTCTATCCCCTTAAAACTCCGCTGTAAACAGTGCGCCGTATACTCTGACGCATATGACGCCGGTTCGCTTGGTAGCAGTGCTCATACACGCCTCTATCGGTGGAAAGTTGATTGTGGTGCCCCCCCCCCCACCCCCCCCCCCCCCCCCCCCCCCCCACCCCCCCCCCATGGATGTAGTATAAAGTGCTGAGTTTTACGTCAATATCTATCAAAATATATCTAGCCATACAAATATAAGGGGGGGCACTATTGATATGGGTGCCCACCTTGCAAATTCAAGGTGGGCAGGTGCCCCCCGTACGAAATTTTCCCAAATAAGGTCACATGTCCTCGACATCAGGTCAAGGTCAGGTCAAAGGTCAAAATTGAGATAGAGTTTCGGGTCCATACTTCATCCATCCAAAGCCCATAGATTGAGACTATTATCGCACAAAGGTGCTCTCAAAAAATTACATATCCTGCATCTGCAGCTACAGTGAAATTATATTGCTAATCAAAGTATAGTGATCAGGTCACAAAAAGTCACTATTGGCAAGAGGTCTACGAAAGTCATGCGACACAGGTTTTATGGGTTAATCTACACGTAGAATTCGATAGTAGCGGCATTTCCAAATCTGACACCATATAAGGTCAAGGTCTGGTCGCATAAGGTCAAAATTTGAAATTGATAAATAATCTAAATAAAAAAGGTATGTTTCTACACCAGTTGTCTTAGAAATACAGTGCTGGCATTTATTAGTGTGTATCTGGTCACTAAAAGCCAAAAAACGCAATTAAAAATATCACCTCATGAGTTACTCATACTTAGGGAGCCATAAGCAAGTCAAAAATAAATATTTTGTATTTGGTTTGGGTATTGTCCACATGTGGTTCTTCTACAATTCTTCCGTTTTTGAAAATGTTTGAAAATTTAGATTTTGAGGGCATTTTTTTGCCTCATGTATTTTTTTTTGGGGTCAAAAACCAAGTTTAAACATCTGAGATCCCATTTTGTAGCCCTTGCCATTTGCTATCGTTTGAGGTTTTTCGGTTGCATTTACTCAAAATATGACATTTGTACGGCTGCAAAGTTTAGCTGATTTTTGTGTCAAACTCGTATGTAGATGATGTCGCTAAATTCGCTATATCTCGAAAACATTTTCGACGCAATTGCTTCATTTTTGCCAGAAGACGTATAATTGATGTTGAGAGGGAGAAGGTACCTGAAGTTTCACGTCGATAGCGCTTTGTTGTTTTACCTATTGCGAAAGTTCGTCAGGGGGGCGACCCCCCCCCCCCCCCCCCACCCCCAGCCATTGGCGTGTTAATATTATTAAAAATTACACCTTGCTCGGTGGCCCAAACACTGTCAGCCACTTTAAGATATATTTGTTCAGTATCTTATAAATCGTCGCCTTCTTTTTTATAAGTGAATTCAGGTCCATATGCCTGCTTTTTAATTTTGTGTTAGATATATTAAATTGAATTATCAAGTTACATGGGAATTATTTTAATTGAAAACAGATGAGGTTAGGTTAATAAATGTTGTTTCATTCAACTTCACAACAAACAGTAAAATCGGTCGGGGGGGGGGGGGGGAGAGGGGGATTTCATCTAATACCAGATTGGTTGGCGACACTTGAAACATTTGTAACACCCCTGATTGAAATATAAGAATAGGGAGAAAGCAGTTCAGCATAAGAATATCCGAAGTCTAGCAACGAGTAGCGATCGCATTAGTATCACGGGCTTATCCCGTCAATTTGTTCTTCCTCAGAAAACGCTGTTTTTCTTACATGCACATATATTTGGCAATAATTGCAACCATAGTGAAATACGAGAGAAAAGAAGCAGAAGCGCCTTTTTATCTATTTGCCGACACATACATTGAGACAATTCCTTTCCCATGGCATTCAGTTCATTGCCCATCGTCCAAAGCAGGCGTTTCATGGTGGTCGTTCACGTTGTCAAAAGTTGAACATCTTTATTCCAGTAAAAATAATGGACAATAATAAGCCCCAGAATTTCGACAGCACCAACGGCACACCGGTACACCACCCATTATAAAGCAAATAATAGGTATTCAACGAATGCAAGTATTAGTTGATAAACATTAACGCAATTGCTAAAAGATTACCACACAATATCCCGGTATTAACTCATCTTTAATCCGTGAAACAGCACAATCAGTTAAGTGATAGTACGCTCCCAGAGTTATCTAGAACACACGAGTAAAAAGCACCGTAGCTTCTCCTTGTCGTCCTGGAGTCGGCCAGCAGTGGTATTTCGCCTTCTTTAAATGTCATGACCAGGCTTGATGGAGCAGCTTGGTCCACTTGACGTTGGTTTTCGGCAGTTAGGCAGCCATCGTATCACATTTCATATCATGAATGTACGACTGAAACATTCGGATTCGGTCATTTATCAGATTTGTGGTGATGATGCTGTAAGACCAATAGCTGATGAAACGTGCATAGCTATTCACAACTAAAAGAGCAATTAAACTAAGACAAAGAGGAAATTAAATAATATAAATTAAAAACATTAGCCACAATGCGTCTTTAATGATTCCTTTATATAAATATAAAAAACATGTTCTGCATTTAACATTCTACGAAGTCGAGCTTTTTCCATTCAACAAAAAAACATTGATTAATGTTTTTAATTATAAACTGTCGCCAATAAAAGCAACAATCAATACTACAATATCGGGGTAGTCATTTTTATCAGCTTCACTTACATACAATAAAGACTATCTGTGCTTCACATGTGTAACGCCAATTTCACAGCCATGAGTATACAATTAGGTGGTCCATGGTGGATCCTTCACAGATGTTGTTTCCAGCAGGGTGGGAAGGAAGGGAATTCCATCACCGGACTGCCTATCCCATATCCAAGGCAACGTGTGACTCGTGTAGTGGTGAACGTTTATGTTACTCGTTTAACCCTCGCCCTACGGGGGACCTAAACGACCCCCCCGCCCCCCCTAGGTTTTTCTTGAATACCTGTTTACACCTGCGGCTCATTTGCTGACATTTGCAGTAGCTGAGTTTACAACAATTATACGTATGCCATAACAATTTGAAGTGTATACGACTTTTTAGATCGTGACCTATGGCCTTTTTCGTCAAGGTCATGTCAGAACACAAAGGGCATTGACCTGACCCCAAATGACACCAGTTGACCGAGTTGCTCAAAATGGGATGCCTTGGATTTTCCTTATGACAGGCATCACGCTACTTTTTACGGTGTCTCTCCATCTCTCTCCGTTTGAAAGTTATACTAAGTGCCCTGTACGAGTGTACAATAGCTATTTGTGCCCTGTACGAGTGTACAATAGCTATTTTTGGACGTGGTCGATCTTAGGTCATTCACTTGACCTGGAAGATCACCCATTGACCTGAAACCTAAAAATCGCATACTGTTACATTCCCCTCATGACAGGCAATATGCTGGCTCTTACCGCATTGCTCTAGGTTGCTTGGTTTGGAAGTTAACAGTGGGTGGGTCTTTTTAGGACCCCCCCCCCCCCGTAGGGCGAAGGCGAAAATAGTCCCCGTAGGGCGAAGGCGAAAATAGTCCCCGTAGGGCGAGGATTAACTGTCCGACATTGCTGGAGAGTGAAAGTTTCCAGCTTTTATGTCGATACAAATATACGCAGAGCGATGGCAGAGCAAGAACATCGAGGATGAAGCAAACGTTCATATCGCCCTACGTTCACGCTTCCGTATGTGCCGAGCTTACCGTGCCGAGAGCCAACTCTGCCTTTCGTAGGTGTATGTGCCGAGCTTACCGTGCTGATAGCCACCTCTGCCTGGTAGTAGTCGTAGACGGTGGCCTTGGCCGGCTTGACGTCCTCCACCTCCTGCTCCCGTTGCACCACAATCTCCAAACAGCGCGGCCGGCTGTCCAGCGAGTCGAAGTAGAACACCACCTTGTTCTTGGCGACCTCCCACCGCTTCACGTCTGGAGGGCGGCGCAGCAGCGGTCAGTGGAGTCAGCGTCACGGCCATATGTACGCTCTCTCATACATATACACGTACACACTGAAACCAGTAAGGCGCCGTAGTTGGCGATGAACGAGCGAGCGCCAAGGAAATGTATGGCGAATTTCAACTCGATCGGGTAAGTAGTTTCTGAGATACAAAAAAGGTGCGCACGTGCGCTCGTGCAGATGCACCCTACCCGTAACTTAAGGGAAAGTGGAGGCTGGGAGGTTCCTAACCACACACCAAAATTAATACAATCGGCTCGGCCGTTCCTGATATATAGAATAGAGGTGTGCACATACGCAGTGCGCAAGTGCAGAGGCACTCCACCCCTGACTTGAAGGAAGGCGGCGGCTGAAGGGTCCCTAACCACACACTAAATTTGAGCATAGTCGGCTCAGCAGTTCCTGATAAATAAAATAGGGGTGTGCACGTGCCCACGTGCAGAAGCACCCACCCCTAACTTGTGAGAAAGTGGTGGCTGAGAGGTCCCTAACCACACACCAAATTTGAACACAATCGGCTCAGCCGTTCCTGAGATATAGAATAGGGGTGTGCACGTGCGCACGTGCAGAGGTGAGAGGCACCCCATTCCTTACTTGTGGGAAAACAGTGACTGAGGGGTACCTAACCACACACCAAATTTGCACACAATCTGCCCAGCCGTTGCAGAGTGTTTGCGAAAAACACTTTTCAACGCCCTTCACGCGGCGCAGTGGTTCAGTGGTAGTCACCCACGTGAGTCGGCTCTGGTCTCAAACAGGGTAGGGTGGATAGGGCTGCTCAGCAAAGAAGCCCGCTTGTCAATCGGACGTACGGTTGCAGATATATGAGCTTCTTTACCCGCGCCGTGCCGGTGCTTGGCGCTACCTTCGCCGTGCGGGGGGGGGGGCGTTTTTTTAGGTTAATATTGAGGTCACCAGAGGCCATCAAGGCTCAGATTTTCAAGTTTTCGGACTTTGCTCCAGAAATCCCCAGATATCACAAGAACTATGATAGCTAGGAACAAACAGAAAAACACAATTGAAAACTCTTTAATAATGCAATAGCAAAGGTGTCCTCAGATTTTAGCTCAGTTGAGACTTCAGAGCTCATCAAATGTCAAAAAGGCTATTTTTTTGCAAACACAAATTCACAAATATCTTTTTACCTATCAAAGATAAGGAAATCATGGTGACGCAATCGTGTTTTCTCGTCAAGGTGCTTCGTCCCATATGCATGATTACCAGGTTAGGTCAACTTCGAAATTTGACCTGGTCAGGGTCAAGTAGTGACCCAATTAGGCCATGTTGCACATTGGGAGACGTGTCTCGACGAGACAAACACATTGGTGCCAGTTTCACCTCTCCATCTTGATTTTGTCGATAGTTATTGACAAAAAAAGTGTTGGTGACCTCGGGTGACCTCATCTGATCCTGTAGGGGTCACTGAACACAAATTGCACCTGGAACTTCAGGAATGGCCTATGATAACATGATTCAGACGGAATTGGGCTGATATAATTCGTATTCTAAAAATAGGAAACATTTGATTATTTCCCCATTTACTTATAATGGGGAGGTCACGAAATTGACCCGACCTTCGGTCACCGATATAAAATAAAAAAAATCCGCGATAAACGTATTGTAGGTACTATTGCCCTTATGAAATCCTGTATGTACGAAAACGATCGGTCAAAAACTGTGGCTGTGGTGCGACCGGAAACATTTTTTGGAGGTGGGGTAACGTGAGCTGGTCTGGTGACCTAACCTAAGATGACCAGAGGTATTTTTTGTATAAATAATGTGCGTAATGGATGCCCGAACAGCTGTGCCGAAAATGGCGGCGCTGCACGCCGCCGTTTGTTTCGCTACCCTCGAAAAACCTTAGGAGGGCGTCTACCCCGCCCCCCCCCCCCCCCCCGGCACGGCACGGGTTAAAAGCGTCGTCACGGGCCGGGCCGGGTCGGGACGCTCATATTCAGATTGTTTCCCCTACACACCACGGAAGGACGAGCGTGCGCTTCGCGCTCGCTTCTAATAATTGCTGAAAGGTACATATTGATGCAATTAAATAATTGTGCTTTTGTTTCTATATAATGGCTGTTGGAGTTCGATGTCCTTACACATTCGTCTTCTCTTGTGTTCTCAAACACAGATAAGATATACAGATTGTAAACGCCAAATATACAAACCAGTAAGGCGCCGTAGTTGGCGATGAACGAGGGAGCGCGAAAGAAATGTATGGTAAATTTCAACTCGATCGGGGAAGTAGTTTCTGAGATACAAAAAAAAGGTGACCACGTGCACACGTGCAGAGGCACCCCACCCCTGACTTGTGGAAAGGCGGAAAGGCGGAAAGGCTAAGAGGTCCCTAACCACACACCAAATTTGAACACAATCGGCTTAGCTGTTGCAGAGTTATTGCGAGAAAGCACTTTTCAACACCCTTCACGCGGCACGCGCCACGCGCAGTGGTAGTCACCCACATGAGTTGGTCTCAAACAGGGTAGGTTAGATGGGGCTGCTCAGCAAAGAAACCTGCTTGTCAATCGGACGTGCGGTTGCAAAGATATAAGCTTCTCAAAAGCGTCGACATGGGTCGAGTCGGGCCGCTCATATTAATATTTTTCCCATATACCACGGAAGGACGAGCGAGCGCGAAGCGCTCGCTCGTAATCAGCAAAATAGGTCATAGGTTTGATATGTAACATGCTGAACACCGGGATCATATAAAATCACTTCACTTACCCAATGCAGTATCTTTCTTCAAAGCCTCCAAACTTCCTTTGTTAGGGATGAAGCCACTGACCATTTCAACTTCTACCACAGCCATGTTCGTCTCTCCAGGCTGCTGGTAGCTGACACAAGTTTCTGTAGATGAAGGACATCGCGATAATGTGCAAATCAACAAATATGTACAACACAATTATGCATCAATGTATCTGTCATGAGGGAGGCCGCGACACTTAGCAAATCAACAAACTTCGCAAAATGTATCTGTCTCTATTTGCTTTACCAGCCTTTATGCAGATAAGGCTACTAGAGTTCCACCTCTATTTGCTTTACCAGCCTTTATGCAGATAAGGCTACTAGAGTTCCACAGCCTAAACAAATGTCAATTTGAAAGCAAGCACACCATTGCAACGATCATCTGGACTTAAGTGTTTTCATATACCATGATATACCTATATTGCCGATGAATTGTATAAAATGCAAACAAGAGTAAGTCACCGATTATAGTTGCTTTCACTTGAGCCGTGCCCCAGTTAATACACACACACACACACACACACACACACACACACACACACACACATATATACACACACACACACATATATACACACACACACACATATATACACACACACACACATATATACACACACACACATATATACACATATATACACATATATACACATATATACACATATATACACATATATACATATATACATATATACATATATACATATATACATATATACATATATACATATATACATATATACATATATACATATATACATATATACATATATACATACATACATATATACATATATACATATATATATATATATATATATATATATATATATATATATATATATATATATATATATATATATATATATATATATATATATATATATATATATATATATATATATATATATATATATATATATATATATATATATATATATATATATATATATATATATATATATATATATATATATATATATATATATATATATATATATATATATATATATATATATATATATATATATATATATATATATATATATATATATATATATATATATATATATATATATATATATATATATATATATATATATATATATATATATATATATATATATATATATATATATATATATATATATATATATATATATATATATATATATATATATATATATATATATATATATATATATATATATATATATATATATATATATATATATATATATATATATATATATATATATATATATATATATATATATATATATATATATATATATATATATATATATATATATATATATATATATATATATATATATATATATATATATATATATATATATATATATATATATATATATATATATATATATATATATATATATATATATATATATATATATATATATATATATATATATATATATATATATATATTAGCTAATAATAGTGTGTCTGGGTAGTGAGCAAATAATGGACTCCAGCACAAGAACCACGCCTGCGCTAATCTTATGACTAGGGAATATCGCTAGCTTACCTATGATGTGCTTCAGGCACTTTTTCTGAGACGGCTTCGGCTTGGATTTGACTGAGATGCTCAGTGCTTCATTTGGGTCAGTCTCTTGAACATTGTACTTCAATACAGCCTGGCAAAGGACAACACAGACACATTAGATAAATCACTTAAGTACTTGGCTCATTACGTTGATAGATGCTAACCCGCCATTGACGGGAAGGGGAGGGGGCGTTTAACGCCCCCCCCCCCCCGCCGCCGCCGCCCGCCCCCCCCCCCCCCGATGAATTTTCGCAATAGGTGAAAAACAAATAGCGCTATCAATGTAAAACTACGGGTACCTTCCTATAAATCATGGTTACGTCTTTTGTTAAAAAATGAAGAAATTTTGTCGATTCTTTTCTTCTCAAGTTACAGCGAATTTAGTGACGTCACTACACAACAGAGTTTTAAACAAAAATCAGCTAAACTTTGCCAGGCCGAACAAATGCCACATTTGAAGCAAAATGCAATCGAAACACGCCGAAAGATAGCAAATTGCAAAGGCTACAATTCAGCTATCTCGGATTGTTTTATTTTATTTTAGTTTTTGACCCCCAAAAACCCCCCAAAACATTTTTTTTTGGGGGGGGGGGGAATTATCACAAAATCGAAATTTTCACAAGTATTCAAAAAACCGGAAGATATACATAGGCAACTATATACTAAATTTCAAACATCTCTATTTTTGACTGACATGACATCTAAAGTATGGGTAACTCATGACGTCATACTTTGAAATTGCGTGTTTTTGCTTGTATTAACCAGATACAGACAAATGAATGCCTGCACTGTATTCTTGAGAGAAAACTGGTCCATAAACATGCCTTCTTTGTTTATATTTATTAATTTCAAATTTTGACCTTCAGTGACCTGAACTTGACCTGACCTTGACAATAACTTCACGTAAATTAATTCAGTTGGTAAAATGACTATCACTGTCGAATTATACGTGGCAAATAACCCATAAAACATGTGTTCCATGACTTTCGTAGATATTTTGCGCATAGTGAATTTCTGTGACCTGACCTTGACCTTGACCTTTGCCAACAATCTCACTTTAGCCCATGCGGGATGTGTATAATACTTTTGGCAGCACTTTGGGTGATCATGGTCGTAATCGATGGCTTTGTCTGAAACGTATGGCCCATAAACTAAAATACGTCGACTTTGACCTTTGACCTGACCGTTACCTGACATTTGACCTGACTTTGAAATGTTTGAGCATGCTTTAGATTCATCTCATTGAGAGTTGTCGAACGCCGCCTTGCGCGTCTCGCTGCGATCATTGGTTCGGAAGATAACCAGGGGGCGTTTAACGCCCCCCCCCCGTCAATGGCGTTCGGCTGAGAACCCCAGTCAATGCCGGGTTAAGCAATGTGCGATTATCACGTGTTCGAGTGTACTTTAGTGTGCTTATTCGTATGCTTTAGATGCGCCTCATTGAGAGCTTTTGAATGCCGCGTTGCGCGTCTCGCTGCGATCATTGGTTCGGAAGATAACCAGGGGGCGTTTAACGCCCCCCCCCCCGTCAATGGCGTTCGTCTGAGAACCCCAGTCAATGCCGGGTTAAGCAATGTGCGATTATCACGTGTTCGAGTGTACTTTAGTGTGCTTATTCGTATGCTTTAGATGCGCCTCATTGAGAGCTTTTGAACGCCGCGTTGCGCGTCTCGCTGCGATCATTGGTTACGGAAATAACGAGGAGGCAATGTTTGCCCCCCCCCCCCCCTCCCCCGGGCAATGGTGTTCTGCTGAGACCCCAGTCGCGCGCGGGTTAAGGACGAATCACAATGACGTGAAAGAAGATGCATAAAAATAATCCAACGTTTCACAAATTTCGGTTAATATTTCACCGAAATGTGTGACATACTCCGCATAATCGTGCGTTCAGAGCACAGGTGTGGCCGACCCAGTCAATCGTGAATCAAATTTGACTTAAAACCAACTCATGCGAGCAGCAGTCGGGTTGTCTAGACAATTTTGACAGATTATACACACGCTAGATTACAATAGCGCCAGCCAGTGGGTTTCTTTTGAGACTATGGTGAGTAGACCCATTCTGATTTATTCTGAAATAAGGTGAAAAATCGGTACAAAACAAACGACTTGAAATGATAATATAGGAATGATTCTCAATGTTTCTGGAACAATTATTATATTTGCATCTCAACAAATAATTGTTGCTTGTTTAATGCACAGTTGACAGGGAAGTGAGTTACACAAAAAGGGGATAGAATACTAAGTTGACCAGCGCCGTGGTTCAGACATCACCCACTGTTCGTCTCTTGTGACACATTATGATGACACTATCAGCACGATGACCTGCCTCGCCTGACTGACCTGGACCAGGGCGCAGCCGGTGCCCTCAGCCTTGACATGGACCTGACCCGGCAGCCGTGTGACGTCACGGGTCTGCATCAGCAGCCGATTGGCGGGCGTGACGCTGATGACGTCATCCAGCTCACCCTGGTCTCTGATGTGCAATCTGAGGTTGGAGAGGCTGGAGCGAGGCAGCGATGCTGAGAAGGCGGCCAGAGCCTCCAGAGCCAACACGGTGTCCTGGGGATACCACACTGCGGTCAGCACTCACGGTATGGAGTGCTGTACACGGTATGTGCAGGTACTGCACGCGGTATGTGCAGGTACTGTACACGGTATGTGCAGGTACTGCACGCGGTATGTGCAGGTACTGCACGCGGTATGTGCAGGTACTGTACACGGTATGTGCAGGTACTGCACGCGGTATGTGCAGGTACTGTACACGGTATGTGCAGGTACTGCACGCGGTATGTGCAGGTACTGCACGCGGTATGTGCAGGTGCTGCACGCGGTATGTGCAGGTACTGCACGCGGTATGTGCAGGTACTGCACGCGGTATGTGCAGGTGCTGCACGTGGTATGTGCAGGTGCTGCACGCGGTATGTGCAGGTGCTACACGCGGTATGCAGCACTTACGGCCGACCGGACCAGTCCATGGCAGATACCTTGAAGGAAGCCTTGTATCCGAGTAGGATCAGCTACAAGGTCTGCTTCGTCATCAATTTGGAATTCAAATCTCATTGAATATTTGGATCAGAAATAATCGAAAACATTATGCAGATTCTGATTCACATAATTTACCGATGAAAATATTTAGGACTGTTTCTAATATGACTATCTCACGATGTTCAACATCTTTGGTGGTGCGAATCCCAATATGTATACGATTCCAGGGCCTTGCCTGTGTGGACACGAATCCTCCGCGGCTGTTCCTCTGTTCGTTGATCCAGCGTACAGCAGCGAGAGCGCCTGCGAAGTGATGCTTATCCCCGGCCTGCCTCAGTCGGTCCATGGTGAGGATGTTGTACGCTCCCATCTCCACACTCAGGGCCTTGTTCTCCTCAGATGCTAAGGCAAAGGCAGAACATTGGTTACGATAGGAGACAGCAACAACAGATAGTACACAATTGAATGTCGACTGAAGAGTGTTGATGTCTTGGTTAACATTGCCACGTTACTCCTAGCCTATGTTGGAGAAGATGATGACGAACGTTCCTCCCCTGACCAGTGTGGCTACAGTTGGGTCTACTCATCGTGAGCTTGGCCAAAGATGGTCATCGAACAGGGGTCCCAGCGTTAGACGTAGCTGAACATGTATATTGCCGCTTTCATTTCAATCGAAGTGATCTCATATCCTAACCGTCATCTCCTATGACGTAAATCAACACGACCGTGGCAGGGGGGGGGGGGGGATAGAAAGGAGCAGGGAAGATATTTTACAGTGTGCATGAACGAGGTGGAGGGTGTTGATTACATGTACAGTCTCTCTTGAAAGTGTCTATGCACTGCACAGTTTCTCTTGGATCTCTTGGCCGTGGATGGATACTTTCAAGAGAGACTGTGCAGTGTACAGAAAGACTCTCTGTACAGTGTACAGAAAGACTCTCTGTACAGTGTACAGAAACACTGAACACTGTACAGTCTCTCTTGAAAGTATCTATCCACGGCCAAGAGAACCAAGATACTGTACACTACATAGACACTTTCAAGAGAGACTGTACATGTGAGTAAAGGAGGGAGAGGGTGTCACGCAGGCCAGCGGATGAAGAGCCTGCGCACGGCTCACCCGAGTTCTTCCAGAGCATCTGTCCTTCATGCTTGGTGGCTCTGTTCTTCAGCTGTGCCAGACCGGCGCGTGCCTCAGTCGTGTGCCCAGCCAGAGTCCTGGCGTATGTCCGCAGGGTGAGCGTGTACAGATCCGTCTCGGAATCCTGCACCAGACAAGGCGGGTCAGTCACGTCCCACATAACACAAGGCGGGTCAGTCACATCCCACATAACACAAGGCGGGTCAGTCACATCCCACATAACACAAGGCGGTTCATCCACATCCCACATAACACAAGGCGGGTCATTCACATCCCATATAACACAAGGCGGGTCAGTCACATAACATATAACACAAGGCGGGTCAGTCACGTCCCATATAACACAAGGCGGGTCAGTCACGTCCCACATAACACAAGGCGGGCCAGTCACATCCCACATAACACAAGGCGGGTCAGTCACGTCCCACATAACACAAGGCGGGTCAGCCACGTCCCATATAACACAAGGCGGGTCAGTCACATCCCACATAACACAAGGCGGGTCAGTCACATCCACATAACACAAGGCGGGTCAGTCACGTCCCACATAACACAAGGCGGGTCAGTCACATCCCACATCCCACAAGGCGAGTCAGTCACGTCCTACATAACACAAGGCGGGTCAGTCACGTCCCACATAACACAAGGCGGGGCAGTCACGTCCCACATAACACAAGGCGGGTCAGTCACGTCCCATATAACACAAGGCGGGTCAGTCACGTCCCACATAACACAAGGCGGGTCAGTCACATCCACATAACACAAGGCGGGTCAGTCACGTCCCACATAACACAAGGCGGGTCAGTCACGTCCCACATAACACAAGGCGGGTCAGTCACAGCCCACATAACACAAGGCGGGTCAGTCACGTCCCATATAACACAAGGCGGGTCAGTCACGTCCCACATAACACAAGGCGGGTCAGACACGTCCCACATAACACAAGGCGGGTCAGTCACATCCCACATAACACAAGGCGGGTCAGTCACGTCCCATATAACACAAGGCGGGTCAGTCACGTCCCACATAACACAAGGCGGGTCAGTCACATCCCACATCCCACAAGGCGGGTCAGTCACGTCCCACATAACACAAGGCGGGTCAGTCACGTCCCACATAACACAAGGCGGGTCAGTCACGTCCCACATAACACAAAGCGGGTCAGACACATCCCACATAACACAAGGCGGGTCATTCACATCCCATATAACACAAGGCGGGTCAGTCACGTCCCACATAACACAAGGCGGGTCAGTCACGTCCCACATAACACAAGGCGGGTCAGTCACGGCCCACATAACACAAGGCGGGTCAGTCACGTCCCACATAACACAAGGCGGGTCAGTCACATCCCACATAACAAACACAAATGGTAACCATGGTAACCATGTGTACTAGCCAGACTTGTGCTCGGTGGAATCAGCGGGCTTCAGTTCCTCTTGTGTGAGCAGTGGCGGATCCAGGGGGGGGGGGGGGGCCGTAGGGGCTGAAGCCCCCTGCCTTAGAAAACGGCGCCATTTTTGTATAGGATTTGCCAGCGCCGAAGGCGCCGTAGCGTTTTCGGGAGGCCGCCAGGGCGCCCTTGCGTCTACCAACAGCATCGTAGCACTCTTGGAAGGCACCCTGGCACCCTCAGAAGACATCTTGCCGCCCTCACAACGCATTATGCCGCCCTCGGAAGGTACATCGCCGCCCTCGGAAGGCATTATGCCGCCCTCGGAAGGCACCATGCCGCCCCCGTCACCGAGGAAATATGCCGCCCTCAGGCCTGAAGCCCCCTGCCTTAGAAAATCCTGGATCCGCCCCCGAGTGTGAGCCCGTCGGGTCCCGTTAACGGTCGGGTTCGGTGTTGTATTGTACTTCAGCTAACATGCACGTTTCACACAAACTACGCATCTTCTGGACTCTTTCTTAATGAGAAATTATTTTATGTAAGCAAGCAAGTGTTAACCCTCGCCCTACGGGAGTTTTTTTTCACCTTCACCCTACAGCCCCTCCCCCTGTTAACTTCCAAACCAAGCAACTTAGAGCAATGCAGTAAGAACCAGCATGTTGCCTGTCATGAGAGGAATCTAAGAATATGCGAATTTTAGGTTTCAGGTCAACGGGTGACCTTCCAGGTCAAGTGAATGACCTCGGATTTACCACGTCCAGAACAGCGATTTTACTCTTCAGAAAACCTCAAAATTATAAATTGATAAATGTAAATAAAAGGCATGGTCCTAGACCAGTGTTGGCTCATAAATACATAAAAGGTAATTATTTGTTCGTATCTTGTCAAAAAAGTCCAAAAAAGTTATACAAAAAATGACGTCAAGATTTTCTTACACTTAGGGAGCCATCACTCAGTCAAAAATGAAGATATTGCTTTGAAATTTTGCATGGGCATTGTCCATACCCAGTTCTCTCACATATATTCCGGTTTTTCTAACATCTTTGAAAATTTTGGTTTTGTGGGGATTTCCCCCCAAAAATCAGTTTGTTTATTTTAGGAGTCACAAACCCAAAATTTTGAAACACCGAGATTGACATTTTAAAGAGAATGCCATTTTGTATCTTTGGTGAATTGCGTTTGCAATTTCCTTTAAAACTCTGTTCTCTACCATTTTTCAAATATGTATCGCTTTTCCACCAACATGACGTCATCAAAACATGATTATCTCCCAAACTACTCAACCAATTTCAATTAAATTTCTACAGCCTGCGTATAGTTATAGTAGTAGTATAGTTGCGTATAGTAGTCAACTCAGCTGCCGATTATGAATTTATGAAATACATGCAACGTGACATTTTAATATAACATGATATTATATACCTGGTGCGCAATATAGGTATGTCCTGGAGTTCAGAAGATACATCACATTTATGCACAACATCTGCATCTCAGCTGTAGCTGCAGCCAACTCGAAGTGCATATACCAGCAAAACGCCTATTTGGGCGATGACCGAGCAGGCGCGCTCTGGTAAAGCTAAAACAGGTTTGAAATATGAAACGGTACGGGAGCACACGAGCGCATTGACTGTGTCCCAAATCCAATAATGAGTGAAACCAAAACGTCACTAGTTTGACCGTGGTTATACCCTAGTATGCATAGGACCGTTCAGCTGAATCGGGCAGGTGGTTTCAGAGATATGCAAATGGTGGTCCGCACGCGCGCAGTTAACACGTGCATACTGCGTAGTGACTCAAAGGTTCCGCTAAGCGCAAACCTTCTAACAGCATGTATGCACATTTTCACCTCGATAGGTCCGGTAGTTTCCGAGCTCTGAAATACGGTGGCGCACGTACGCACGTGCATATTGGTGTATGCCTCGGCACGTCTAAAGCAGCTAATAGTCATGTCCTAACCTACATACAAAATGTAAGCTCAATAGGTCCAGTAGTTTTGAATATACAAAACAAGGGGTCCGCAAGTGCGCATGAGCCAATGGGGCCATGCAACTTCCGATTCATGATGTGGAATATTGCTAGGATGTCAGTCGGGAGCAGCACACCAAATTTCGCCATAATCGGCCCAGTAGTTTCGGAGATACATCATAGGGGTTGTGATGAACCCAACACCCTTATTTCTTCCACGTGATCACGCGCACTGAAGCCTAAGTTTAAATTAGGCATGCAACATATGGGGCATCATTCGCTCTTAGCGTACGCCAAATGTGTATATATATTGGATGGCTGTAATGAGCATCATTGTGATTATGTCTGTAAACATATATTTAAATAGCCTGTGCTCATAACGCAGAAAAGATCGAAATTAAAAAAGAAAACACTAAAGAACTTATAAAAGTTCTTATAAGTTCTTCAGTCCTTCATTTTTTATTTTCGATCTTGTCTGGGTTATCATGAGCACAGGCTATTTAAAAATAACTTTTACGCCAAATGTGTCCATTTTGATGAAGCGATTCTATCATTAGGCGCGATTTTCATCTAAAATCGGTGATTTCACCTGCCCCACTTTTGCGCGTGCTATGCAGTGTGGTACCATCCCAATCAGAACGAACAATACCAAAAACAAAAATGTATTTGATGGACCTATCCAATGGTGAAAACCCGATCTCAATCGGGGCAGTGGTTGCAAAGTTATTAGCTTCCGAAAAGCGTATGTACGGCCGTGTCGGGCCGGGCCGGGCCGTGTCGGGTCAAATGTAAATTTGTCTAGTAAGCTGACGAGAAACCTCACGGTCGCTTCGCACCCGCTCGGTAACCAGCGACACAAACTCTGAACAATGCTTCAATTAAAACTACCTCCGTTAACCTATCTCGGACACCTAACCTTATTCCCTGCGGGGGGCAGATTCTGCCCATCCCGGTGGTTTTTCACTTGCCGCTTCTAAACCGTTAGGCCTAGCGTCTTGAAACTCTGTGACTTTTCCTAACTTTGAATGGCGCGTGTTGTCAAAATTTTGACCAAAATCGGTCCAGCAGAGGCGGTGCAAGGCTCCTGTTTTGGGGAGGGTGCTTCGAATGCGGTTTTGCGGCGCATACTTCCTTTGTGGTTTGCAGTGCAATCTCGCAATATAAATGCATCAGAAACGATTGCAATGCAATATACATCATATATACTGGGATTGTACATATTTTTGGGGGGCAGAGGCGCACTCAGGTACAAAAAAAAATGGGAGGCGATACCCTCTCTCAAATTAGGTCAACTTCAAATTAGTAAGATGATCAAAGCGTTACGCGCATCGTGCCCCCCCCCCCACGTTATTTACCTGGATCTGCCTATGCGTAATATATTAAATTTAACACATTACAGCATATAATGCCCACATGTGACGTTCATGTCGTCCCAAATAATCACGAACAGCACATATTTTGGTATTAAAAAATCCCCCCAATTTTACATCCCCTGAGTACGCCTATGATTTTTGTATTTTGTTTTCTTTTAATATATTAAAGACCAGTATATTTGAAGCTCAAAAACGTTTAGGGCATGCAAATCAGTCAAACGGCATGGCCGCAATGACCTTTAAAGAAAAAAGCATTTTCGCATTTTTGCCCCCTGGTCCCCCATTTAACAAAAAAGAAATTCGGGATTTAAAAACAGAGATCTTGTCATGACGAATCGAATGGCGTTTACCCTATCGAAATCGATCGAGCGGTGTTCGAGATCTCTGGGGGGGGGGGGGGGCAGGATCTGCCCCCCCCCGCAGGTTAACGTAATTCTAGCCGCCCGCAGGGAATAGGGTTAATGCCTATGTACCAGAGCCGCTGTGGCGATGTTTGGAGTAGGTATACGGGTCCCAGCAGCAGCAAAAACACAAACCGTGAGTCAGTGCGTAAGCTGACCTGATGAAGACAGTCGAAGGCGTTGCGCAGTGTGTTGTTCTTCAGGGTGACGGACGACCGTAAAAGCGCAACAGTGACAAACGCCGTGAGAGCCTGCTGACCTCCTGAGGAGACGCCTCCCTGCAACGTGACAAACGCCGTGAGAGCCTGCTGACCTCCTGAGGAGACGCCTCCCTGCAACGTGACAAACGCCGTGAGAGCCTGCTGACCTCCTGAGGAGACGCCTCCCTGTAACGTGACAAACGCCGTGAGAGCCTGCTGACCTCCTGAGGAGACGCTTCCCTGCAACGTGGATGGGGCGTGACTAATCGGGAACAGGCGACATGTCCTGATGTACAAACAAGGAATGTTCGCAAATGCAGCCTCACGTGGACATTAACATTAACGGAGTTCAAGTATTTTATGCTTTAGGTTGACATTCGAAATAAATGGAGCCTTATATGTTGTCCATCCATCAAGCACAAGCAAGGACATCGCCATTGGTCGAAGAGAGTGAGAGTGAACTGGAGGTCTAATTTCCTATCCTTCCTTTATCTGTCGAGCGATGTCTTCTCGGGAAGGCCGGATGAAGCAAGTTCCCATATCAACTCCTGCAGCAGAGCAATACGCGACGCACCTTCATTTCCTTTTGGAGAACCTTGCCTATGGACGGGAAGCAGCCATCCTCCGTCTGCTTTGACTCAATCCATCTCACGCTGCCGACCAGGTCGTCTTCGTCGATGAAGATGAACTTCTTGGCGTCTCCGAACGACTTGACGACGAATGCGGTCAGCCACATGGATCCGGAGCTGTCGGACTTGCCGAAGGCAGAATAGGACTTGTCGTGATGGCGGTATGTGAGCTCGCGCTGATAGCCTGGAGCAAGCAGCGGACGGTCAGCTCAGCAGTTAGCGCCCGTCAGAGGATACTGTACAATGTATTTCCTTTTTGGGGGATTTGAGGTTGGTAGCTGCAACCTAAAGTCAAATCAAATTGCTATCCGAGATCACGATCAGCCGCTTTTCAGGTAACGTTCCTTCTTTCCAGATAGCATCGCAGAACCAACAAGTCGCATGCTATGAGGCACAAAGGCATTTCAAGAACAATCGAGCACAACCTTATACACCTGAATGCTTAATCTGCATTTGCTTGCAAGCAAATGCCTTTTGCACAAGTCCATCGTTGCATTTACCAAGCATGCCATTCATATCCACCTGATTTCATGTGTTTGATGAGCTTCTCTTTGAGAGTCTCTGTGAGCTCTCCGACTGCGACGAGGTACTTCATCACGTGGATGTTCGGCGCAAAGAGCACCATGTTTTGCTCTCCGCAGCCCGTTGGCTGACGTACCAGCGACTCCAGGTTCTGTTGGAGGAGACGACATATCCTTCATTGAACAATATCAACATCAGCGGCTTTCCTCAGATTCTGAGCTCAAAGACAAAGTGTGACTTTAGGCTTCTGCAAGCTATTCTCAAGAATATTTCATCGCCATATCTCCTTATTACTGATAACATCTCGGGTGGTTAAATCGAATCAGGGTGACATTTTCCGCCTGGAGCATTTTTCTGAAATATTTGTACTGAATTGTGCTGATGAAAGCATGCTCAGGAAATGTTATTGATGCGTAAATGCGAGCATGTGTGCCGATGGACTTTTTGATTAAACAAAATCAAGAATGAAATCACAAATGCAAGGGAAATAAACGGGATTTAGGTCTTTAATAGAAACAACTCCGACGGAAAAAATAGAGACACAGCCGTGATCTTGTTCTCTTATCTTCATATTAAAATTCCTATGACATGTTTCCTAGAGGTCTACAGCTGCTAGCATACACCCTGTAACGTATCAAGCCACAGCGTAACGTCTGCAGCGCCGGATCGCCTAGACTGAGAGTGAGTTCGCCTGGAGGATAAATGGTGCCGAACAGTCCGCAGTCGGACAGAGCACGTACGTCGATACTTGGTCCGAGCAGGTCACCGACCACTTCCACGCGAGCCCGCTCCGAGCCGGGCACCAGGTCAGCCGGTAGGGTGAGCGGCCAGGTGACGTCCAGGTCAGTTCCGGCTCCGCTCAGCTCATTGTTGTCCACTGGAGGACACGGTCACCGGGGGCACATTGAGCCTGCTGTCCGCTCCGACGACAGGCACGGGACTCCCGCGCGACGCGCTGAATGTTGGTAACGATGCCGAAAAGGAAGGGATCACGCGTTTATAACTGCCAGCGTCGTCACCGGTGGTTGGGGGCCGGGGGCATCTCCCAAAGATAATTACAGCTCTCAGATTCGCAGAAGGTCAACATCAACCCTATGCGAGTGGTAGGGGGCAACCACCTTGCTGTTCGCACTCCCCTACTCCAAATTATGTGGCGAAGCTCCTGTTTATAATGCAGCAGGAAAACCTGCGATGGATGATAAGCTACCAAATTATAGAACGTAGCTATTTGATTGCACTACTTGCGCAAAAATGCTGTTTTTACACTCTAGGCATTGTTTAAGCTGCTGACTTGGTAGGAGTGACCAGTTCATCGGCACTCACCTGTGCTACAAATGAAGCTGGAGTTGACAATTTCCCTCTCGAATCCCTCAGGCTCCACAAGAACCGGCCTCGTCACCGCATCGCTGTTGGGGACGGATAGGAAATCAAACGCACTCCATGACATTGCAAGGACAGGTTCCTTGGCTTCCCAGCCACTCAGGAAAATAGTATTATGCAGCATATGTTCAGCAGGACTAGGATCCCATTCTCATTGCTCGTCACAACATACCTATCTTAACCCTATTTGCAACAGGCTCCTGGCTACCCCTATTTGTAACAGGGGGGGGGGGGGGGCGGATTCCGCCCCCCCCCCGATCTCGAGATCTACCAGTCCGATTTTCAAAAATGAAACGGCGTTTGGTTCCCCTCAATACGATCTACATTTCTAAATAATAAAAAAAATCTAAATTTTTGATAGGGGGGCAACAGGGGGGCAAAAACCACACATTTTAGTGGTATTTTTGATCCAACATAGCTTTCATGTTTATTGACCGATTTTAACACAATACGAATCGATAGAGATTGAATTGGAAATTGATGTATGACAGTGGCGTTTGAAAATTCAAAAATCATAGGCGTGTGCAGGTCACTCAATATGGGGTGAAGTAAATGCGTAATAAAAGCATTTTTATGTTTTTTTTAATAAAATAAATGAAATGGTATGTGATTGTGACATTATAAAACAGTTAAAAATCATATTTTTTTTGCCATAGGCGGTACCAGGTTAGTGAAAAAGGGGGGTCAAATTGGAAAAAAAATATTAACCGCAGACAAGTTGCTACCCAGCACTATAAATATGTTACTGATCGTAGATAGTTCCTTTTTGCAGGTTGTACTTCATCATAGGCGTATCCAGGATCCAAGCTGGGGCGGCTCAATACCTTTTGATGAGTATATTATCCGCTATTATGATACTAACTAGTCAACAGTGACTATTTCACTTACAACTTCAATTAACATTGCTTACCCCCCTTTTACCCTACCTGGACTCGCCTATTATCTTATAATCGTTCGTAGAGTAGCCTGTGATGCGTGTTTCATCCGAAAACTACAGTATGTTATGTCATTGTACGCCCATGCCTCTCAGTTTCCTTGCAATAATATGACCCCCTTTCTTCCATTCCTGAGCGGGCCTCTGCAAAAAATGACTTTATTCCCTTTCCTGGCCTCATATGTGCATATATAATTATAAGCTAACCATCTATTGCGCCGTTAAAGCTGGCATATCGTCATCACCAAGCCAGTCACCCCCCTTTTCATGTGCCTGAACACGCCCCTGAAACTCTATATGTAATAAATTATGGAAATAATGGAAGCAGAAGCTATCTTTTACATCTTGATAACTATAAATGCCCCTTACATTGCTCTATTTGCTTCCCGCCAAGCATTGAATACTTCATGGAACCTCCCCCCCCCCTTTTCAAGCCCCTGAAACCGCCTCTGCCATGAAAGTTTAATGATATTTCATTAACATCAACTAATTTTCACTTGTTGCAATCACCGTGAACCGATGTAACTCCTTCATACTTGAGACAGTTACGAAGAAACCGTGAAGATCACATTTCCGTATTATCGCCAAATATCGCCTCCGAACCCACCCAAAACTGTACCCTGGAACCACCTCTGTTCAGGTTAAGAACTCAAAATTTTGACTCCAAATGCGGTATTCAATTCTATGAAAAGTCCCAAAATTGCATGGGCCTGCTCCCAGCCGTTCTGGAGATATCTGCGAAAAAAAACATGAAGGGGGGGGGGGGCGGAATCCGCCCCCCCCCCCTGTTACAAATAGGGTTAAGTGGTGGGCACGGGTGGAGATTTAAACAAGTGGTGGAATGAAATGGCACATCGCTGGATTCGCAAGTTGGGGCATGCCCTTTAAAGTCAATATGCCTTGAAATCTGGCTTCCCTAGGTAGGGCAAAGTGCAAACACAGTAGATTGGACAATGGCCAAACCACTAGAGAGAAAACTCCAACTACGCTGGAGTGTGACCTTCTGACATGTGTTCACATTCAATGGTAAAATGATGAAAAGAGACAATTCAAGGATTACTAATCTCAAAGCGAATTCCATCATTTTGAGGCGTTTGCAAGGAGAACATTGCTAAATGAATGCATGGGTGTGTCAGTTATCCGGCAGCATACATGTAACATGGACAGTTATCGCACTCTTCCATTCCATTCCAGACAGTTGTCCCACATCCATGCATCAGCCTGGCGATCGTCGGCAACATCACAAATAATCGAGCCATGCGGGTCGCACCTGAAGTGGAGGACGGTCTCGGGGCCGCAGGCGGACGGGTAGCTAGGGTACACCTCGGCCACCGCGGTAATGTTGACGTCTCCGAGAGCGCCGGGACGCAACTGGAATGGCACCACCTCGGTGGCGCCCGCCGGCACGCACGAGGTCACCACCGGCGGCGTCAGTGTGTCAAACTGCTCCGACGCCACCAGCGTCAGTTTGACCTGCGGGCCACGCCATACGCCCGGGGCCGCGCAACGAGGTCAGTGTTCATCCCAATCTGGTGACGCTTGGCGGATCGGGCGTAGGTGGCATGACTGCACGACGAGGAAGCACCATTACAAATGGGTCAAACGAACATGCTGCAAATAATGACTTGGCTCTTCAGCCAAACAGATGCTTTACGTGTATTGCCATTTGACGGTCGAAAGCTTCTGTATGTGTGTCCGCTGTTCTGTGATGGGGCTCGCAGCTGCGAGCGGCTGTACACGGCGGACGCCAGTGAAGCGTGGGGACAACTGAAGAGGACATTCTTCCGTTGTCCGCACGCTTCACGTGTGTTCACTGTCTACTGTCTAGCTATCCGGATAACTTGACAAACGGGTACAGTCATATGGTGGCAGGGATTCATCGGCATATTTGGCGCTTATGAGACATGCAGTAATTTAATTATAAAATGAGTGTGCATTTTGTATTCAAGTGTTGTTGGACGCCTCAGCCTCACGGCTACGCGCCCTAATCCAGCAACAACAACATTGTCTTCGAGTGACGTCATGTTATGCCTCACTTTTGGTATGTGTATATTTGTATTCTTATGTAATTTGTTAAAATATGTCTCACTTGTCTAGGCCAAACACACCACAGGTAAATCGTTGTTGATTGCAATTGTGGTACATTAGGTATCAGAATCACCAAGGCGGCTTTTATTTCTTCAAATGACGTCATGTTATTGAATTTGAAACATTGACAAAATCGCCGATTTTTTTTTAAAGAAATAACTTTTGACAGAAGCATGATACGAGTAAAACCGATTTAACCATTGTGTTTGTCTCGTCGAGACACATCAAGCGATGTATTCATTGAACTAGTTAGGTCATATCCCAAATTGACCTGACATGAGGTCAGGACAAGGCCAACTCTTACATCATTTCCTTCGTCTCGACAAGCCAAATACAATGGTTGAAACCACATTGCTCTACCTTGATTTAGTAAAGAGTTATTGAAGAAAAACCATACGTGACCTGGAGGTCACCTGAGTTGACCTCGTAGAGGTCAAAGAACAAATGTGACATGGGGTTTTGTAGTTGGCACAATGGTGAAAACTGGTCAAATTTAGTCATTTCCTATGGATGAATGTATACCTGTTTTTTTTTTTACCATTGACATAAAATAGGGAGGTCACGAAATCGACCTGACCTTAGGTCACCGATATGAAAAATATAAGATAACAAATTGTAGGAACTTATGACCTGATAACATCCTGGGAGTTTCAGACTGTTCGGTCAATCACTTTGGCTGTGGCACGACCGCAAACATGTTTGGAGGTGGGGTCACTTGACTTGACCTGGTGACCTGACCTGAGATGACCCGAGGTTAAGAACTCCACACCATGTGGGTAATTGATGTCCAAATAGATGTATCAGTTTTGGTGGCGCTTCGCGCGACCGTTTTTCCGCTATATTTCAAAAACATCAGGGGGCGGAATTCAACCCCCGGCAGTGCGCGTGCTAGGAAAGCATCCTTTCGCAAAAGACCATATTTAACATGTTTCCATACAAGCCACAGGAAACGTAGACCCTGGTATCAAAAGACCAGAGATGTACCTTTCGTACCGTTTGTTTACTTGTTTCCTATCACCACTAACTCATCGTTCAATCGAGTTAGAATTTTGGCCAAAATCACTGAACCTCACATAGCGTTGACATTGATGAAGGGAGAAAAAATAAAACTTCACTCTTTGGTGACGTCACCAAAACTGGAAGCTGACAATGTCCTTGACTGGCGACCGGTAGCTATGGCCTTCAGTTTATCGATCTGCGTATATTGCAATGTAAACTTACGATAAGCGGAAATTGCCACCGGCTAGTACTTAGGGAGATATAAGGCAGTACAAAATATAGATATTGCTTTGAAATTTTGTTTGGACATCGTCCATACTTGGTTCTCCAATATGTCTTACGGTTTTGTAATATATGTGAACAATTTTATTTTGTGATTATTCTTTTTTGTCTCCACAAAATAATTTTTTTTAAATATATCTGTTAAAAAAAAAACGGAAGATATATTGGAGAACCAAGTATGGACGATGCCCACACAATATTTCAAAGCAATATCTATATTTTTGACTGACTTATGTCTCCCTAAGAACTAGCCAGTGGCAATTTCCGCTTATCGTAAGTTTACATTGCAATATACGCCATTGATCTACGACAAATCAGCGAGAGAAAAAGCCTTGCGCGTTAAAATCTTAACAAGGTACCCCTTTTTAAGGAGTCTGCATTAACCCACTTACGAGTAAATACTGACCGAACCCCTTTTTAGAATTTCAGGGTGCCACATTTTTAAGAACTCAACAGTCAACGGACTCACGGTTAAAGGGAATAGGTCACCTTGAAAGTTGTCTTTAAATTTGGCTATACGGGGTATTTCGAGCTGAAAAACGAATATGGCATTTGTTTGGAAGATAGATGAATATCAGTCGAAAAATGGGCATGTTTCTCTTTTCTCCTTCATGGCCATAAGAAACTTCATGAGGAATTATGACGTCATGCATATGATAGCTTGAATATGGAAACTTGCACACAATATTGACGGACTTTAGGCATATACGCAGGCTGTTTGTAACGTAAACAACCGTTGTGATGACCCGATCAAGTTTCGGGGAAATGAAACTTATTCTTCTAAAAGGGGCCCACTAGTCCTGTGTCGAAATTACTTGGCGTAGCTAGGTAATTATTTCACCACAACTCGTTTTTCGATCTGCTCTACAAATCTGCCAGGGGCGGCACCACCAATTTTTGATAGGGGACGGGTCCATTTTTTTTTATTTTGTATCGTAGAAAATCGAGTTTGCATGCAAATATCAAATACAAAACGTCAAAAGAACGGCAATGAGTCTCTCAACAAAGGCTATCTCGGATTTGCAAAGTTTTGGCTTTTTAACCCCACAAAATAAACAAACTTTTTGTTGTTGTTGAAAATTTCAACAAAATCAAAACATTTGAAGATATTAAACAAAAACGGAATATATATGGGAGAACTAAGTATGGACGACACCTAAACCAAATTTCAAATAAATATCTTCATTTTTGACTGACTTATAGCTTCCAAAGTATAAGTAACTCATGACGTCATTATTTTAAGTTACGTTGTGTTGACTTTTATTAACCAGATACAGACAAATAAATGCCACCACTGTATTTCTGAGACCAAACTGGTCTAGACACTTGCCTTCTGTATTTATATTAATGAAATTCAAATGTTGACCTTATGTGACCTGATCTTGACCTAAGGGCCATTATATGGGGACTGGGGTCAGGTTGTGAAAATGGCTGCTACTATATAAATATACGTGTAAAATAACCCATAAAACGTGTGGCATGGCTTTCGTAGACCTCTTGCCAATAGTGACCTTTTGTGGCCTGACCTTCACCTTGATCTTCGCTTACAATTTCACTTTTGCTTATGCGGGAGATGCATTATACCCTTGAGAGCACTGTGTGCGATAATATGGTGAAACACACTGTACACACCGTACAGAACACGGCTACTGAATGCCAAGTGATGTTGATGCCTGGCAATTTACCTGGCATGATTGAAGATGAATGTTTTAGGGTCTCGAAACATTCAGTATAAGTGCTTCATTAACCCGCGCCCCGCTGGGGTATTCAGCCGAACAGCTGGGGGGGGGGGGGGCAGATTCTGCCCCCTCGTTATCTTCCGAACCAATAACCGCAGCGAGACGCGCAAGGAGGCAATCGAAAGTTCTTAATGAGACGCATCTAAAGCATACGCGAAACGCATCTAACGTATGCGCGAAATTGTTAAAATAAGGTCATATGTCAGGTCACAGTCAGGTCCAAGGTCAAAATGAAAGTATTTGAGTTTTTGGGCCACACTTTCCATCCAAAGCCTTAGATTGCGACGATTATCGGTCAAACACACTGTACACACCATCCACATGTTAGATTGAACACGCATAATTTTCAACTTGGCAGAGTAGTCCATGGTCTCAGGATCGTCATATTTGTAGGTACGCAATATCACCTAATTTGATTGAGCTTCAACATGGAAAACATTGGCGACACATGAAATAAATTATATACACGGAGTACATTGTTTTCCAGCGAAAGGTTGCTGGGATACGGGGTACTGTACCCCGCTATCTGAAGATAGGGGAACGCGTCCCCCTCCCCTCCGGTGGCGCCGCCCCTGAAATCTGTTATCTCAGTTGAAAACGCCATGTTTAAGGTAAACTATCCCCTTTAAAGGAAACAGTCCACCTTTACAAAATATCAGAAGTGATTGAGAGAAGCTAGAAATGAATTATCATGTTACTAGTCCATACAAATATATATGAACGCGGGAAGAGCAAATTATAATGTCAGTTATTTGGTTTCGGCTGTTTTCCTCTGAATGGAGTGAATTAATGCGAAATGCGAGAAAAAAACGAAATACGATGCGATAATGCGAAATAAAAAATAATGGACATCTGCACGTGCGTGACGTATAATTTCCCTAAGAATATTGCTGAGAAAAGTATTTATAGACGATTTTAGCGATATATCTCGCAAAGTTCATTCGTGCAATGGAGGGAATAAGGTACTGAAACAGCATGTTCTTGTCCAGCGCTATATATTTCAACGTTATCCGCCCCTGTAGCTCAGTGGTAGAGCACCGGACTTCTGATCTCACCCGGTAGTGGCAGCCCGGGTTCGAGGCGCTTCGGCGCTCGCTATTTGCTCCTGACTGGTATGGCCTGTCGCCGGTGGCAGTGGTCGCACTCAATGGCAGGTGACATCAGAGGGCGGGGCGGGGCGGACCGTGTCCAGGTATCTCGGGCACGTAAAACTTTCGTCTCTAAATTCTGCCGGCCAACAGGAATTGTGCGATCGGGTGGTGAGGTCAGGACCTGCGCAACAAGCTCTGCTTAGCGCGGGTTCTGACCTCGGAAATTAATCCATACAAAACATTCGGACTAAATATATATTTTTTTAACTAAAAAAAACATGTTTATAATACTTATTCTCCAAGCCCTACGTCATAATCATACGTCGAATCAGCGATGGGAGACCACGACGGATACGCGTCCCGGCTTCTAGGACTCCGGTAAGCCAATTTTAATTAATTAAGGGGTTTCTATGAAGATGTGAAAGCTTCTCAAGTCTATTTTCGAGCATGGACTACAACTTGGCCATCTCAACTCAAAATCCCATGTTAAATGTGAACTGTTTCCTTTAAAGGGAATGTCAACGGTCAAAGGTCAAAGGTCAACGGTTAAAGGTCACGGTCAACAGTGCTCTATGAGTGTCTGTTGTCCTGCGAGATGGCGGCGTCGTGCCAACTGTAGTTGTTGACTGAGTGAGACACTTACCGGCAGGGCGTGCTCGTTGTAGTTTCGCACAGACACCTTGAGCACCAGCGTCTCGCCCCGCTTCACGGAGTAGGGCAGCGTATAGCTGACGAAGAAGGGCTGGAAGCTGGTGAGGGACGCCGGTGCCGAGATGCCCAGGCCAGCTGTCTCAGAGGTGCAGACGGCGCCAGCCACCCACTCGGTGATGGTGTCAGGAACCTCCTGGTTCAGCGTGACTGTACCGTCCTCACTGCGGTATATACAGGTTCAGAGTCACTTTACCGTCCTCACTGCGTTATATACAGGTTCCGAGTCACTTTACCGTCCTCACTGCGTTATATACAGGTTCAGCGTCACTTTACCGTCCTCACTGCGTTATATACAGGTTCAGAGTCACTGTACCGTCCTCACTGCGGTATATACAGGTTCCGAGTCACTTTACCGTCCTCACTGCGTTATATACAGGTTCAGCGTCACTTTACCGTCCTCACTGCGTTATATACAGGTTCAGCGTCACTTTACCGTCCTCACTGCGTTATATACAGGTTCAGAGTCACTGTACCGTCCTCACTGCGGTATATACAGGTTCCGAGTCACTTTACCGTCCTCACTGCGTTATATACAGGTTCAGCGTCACTTTACCGTCCTCACTGCGTTATATACAGGTTCAGAGTCACTGTACCGTCCTCACTGCGGTATATACAGGTTCCGAGTCACTTTACCGTCCTCACTGCGTTATATACAGGTTCAGCGTCACTTTACCGTCCTCACTGCGTTATATACAGGTTCAGAGTCACTTTACCGTTCTCACTGCGTTATATACAGGTTCAGCGTCACTTTACCGTCCTCACTGCGTTATATACAGGTTCAGAGTCACTGTACCGTCCTCACTGCGTTATACACAGGTTCAGAGTCACTTTACCGTCCTCACTGCGTTATACATAGGTTCAGAGTCACTTTACCGTCCTCACTGCGTTATATACAGGTTCAGAGTCACTTTACCGTCCTCACTGCGTTATACACAGGTTCAGAGTCACTTTACCGTCCTCACTGCGTTATACATAGGTTCAGAGTCCCTTTACCGTCCTCACTGCGTTATATACAGGTTCAGAGTCACTTTACCGTCCTCACTGCGTCGTATACAGGTTCAGAGTCCCTTTACCGTCCTCACTGCGTTATATACAGGTTCCGAGTCACTGTACCGTCCTCACTGCGTTATATACAGGTTCAGAGTCACTTTACCGTCCTCACTGCGTCATATACAGGTTGAGTCACTTTACAGTCCTCACTGCGTTATATACAGGTTCCGAGTCACTGTACCGTCCTCACTGCGTTATACACAGGTTCAGAGTCACTTTACCGTCCTCACTGCGTTATATACAGGTTCAGAGTCACTATACGGTCCTCACTGCGTCATATACAGGTTGAGTCACTTTACCGTCCTCACTGCATTATATACAGGTTCAGAGTAACTTTACCGTCCTCACTGCGTTATATACAGGTTCAGAGTCCCTTTACCGTCCTCACTGCGTTATATACAGGTTCAGAGTCACTTTACCGTCCTCACTGCGTTATATACAGGTTCAGAGTCACTTTACCGTCCTCACTGCGTTATATACAGGTTCAGAGTCACTTTACGGTCCTCACTGCGTTATACACAGGTTCAGAGTCCCTTTACCGTCCTCACTGCGTTATATACAGGTTCAGAGTCACTTTACCGTGCTCACTGCGTTATATACAGGTTCAGAGTCACTTTAACGTCCTCACTGCGTCGTATACAGGTTCAGAGTCCCTTTACCGTCCTCACTGCGTTATATACAGGTTCAGAGTCACTTTACCGTCCTCACTGCGTTATATACAGGTTCAGAGTCCCTTTACCGTCCTCGCTGCGTTATATACAGGTTCAGAGTCACTTTACGGTCCTCACTGCGTTATATACAGGTTCAGAGTCACTTTACCGTCCTCACTGCGTTATATACAGGTTCAGAGTCACTTTACCGTCCTCGCTGCGTTATATACAGGTTCAGAGTCACTTTACCGTCCTCACTGCGTTATATACAGGTTCAGAGTCACTTTACCGTCCTCGCTGCGTTATATACAGGTTCAGAGTCACTTTACCGTCCTCACTGCGTTATATACAGGTTCAGAGTCACTTTACCGTCCTCACTGCGTTATATACAGGTTCAGAGTCACTGTACCGTCCTCACTGAGTTATATACAGGTTCAGAGTCACTTTACCGTCCTCACTGCGTTATACACAGGTTCAGAGTCACTTTACGGTCCTCACTGCGTTATATACAGGTTCAGAGTCACTTTACCGTCCTCACTGCGTTATATACAGGTTCAGAGTCACTTTACCGTCCTCACTGCGTTATATACAGGTTCAGAGACACTTTACCGTCCTCACTGCGTTATACACAGGTTCAGAGTCACTTTACGGTCCTCACTGCGTTATATACAGGTGCAGAGTCACTTTACCGTCCTCACTGTGTTATATACAGGTTCAGAGTCACTTTACGGTCCTCACTGCGTTATATACAGGTTCAGAGTCACTGTACCGTCCTCACTGCGTTATATACAGGTTCAGAGTCACTTTACCGTCCTCACTGCGTTATACACAGGTGCTTTTTTACCACTACCAACTTTACCACTACCACCCGCCTGCAACTAGTGGTCTGCTGCTGTGTGACTGACTGACCTGACTGTGTGCAGATCAAACAGCCATGTCTCCGGGAAGTAGGTGCGCACAGAGTCTGGCACTGCTGATGGTTCCGGGGGCGCAGAGTCTGGCACTGATCCTGATGGCGCAGCCGCAGCAGACATCGCAAACGAAGTTGCACTACTAGCTGGAACGTGAAATTAGCGAGTTATGTCTGGATAACGCTCTAGTGTAACACCTATTCTGTATTGCATCATTCGAATTCTCCCAGAGGTATTCATTTCTTCTGAATCATATGCACCGAGATTAAATCCATCATATTCGAGTCATGCAACATTGTTATAGGCATATATGACTTGGAAACTTGGAAGAGACTGCATCATAAAGTATGTTAACAGTAAACAATATTTTAAACTAGCAATGCAATTTCAATAAGCTATACATTACAAACTTCACTTATACAAATTGATATGGCGTGAAGAGTAACAATAATTAAACAAACACATATTTTGTGTTTTTTATCATCGGAAACTAATCAAGCGAGATAAACACGTACATAGAAGAGAAGAAAGGAAAGGAAACGCTACCATAACCGGGTTGTTTACATGCATGTGTAGCAATGCAATGTTCATGCAGTGTTAGCAGCAGGTAGCCATTTGTTCGGGAAGATTATTAGTATGTCATGAAATAATTTCTGCCCTTTAAACTTTTTAGTATAATTATTTCCAAATATTGCACTATTTGCTTGATTGAATGTCATGCTTTTTACCTACATAAATGCTTGAACAATCGTAGAAAACAGAGTTGTATTGCAAATTGCAAACGCAATTCAGCAAAGATAGAAAATACCATTCTCTTTAAAATAACCATCTCGGTTTCCCGAAATTTGGGGGTTTTGACCCCCAATTTTTTTTTTTTGGGGGGGGGGGAAATCAACACAATTTTTTTCTTCAAAGATGTTAGAAAACCCGGAATATATGTGAGAGAACTGAGTATGTAAAATACCCAAACCAAATTTCAAAGCAATTTCTCTATTCTTAACTGAGTGATGGCTCCCTAGGTGTTAGGAACTCATGACGTCATTTTTTAAAATAACTTTTCCCTCACTTTTTTCAAGATACGAACAAATAATTACCTTTTCTGTATTTCTGAGACAAAACTGGTCTAGGAACATGCCTTTTTATTTAAATTTATAAATTTCTAATTTTTAGGTTTTCTGACAGAGCAAAATCGCTGTTCTGGACGTGGTCGACTGAGGTCATTCACTTGACCTAGAAAGTCACCCGTAGACCTGAAATCTTAAAGTCGCATACTGTTAGATTCCGCTCATGACAGGCAACATGCTGGTTCTTACTGCATTGCTCTAAGTTGCTTGGTTTGGAAGTTACCGGGGAAGGCTTGTCAGCCCCCCTCCTCTCCCCCCCGTAGGGCGAAGGTGAAAAAACTCCCGTACGGCGAGGGTTAAGCACGTACATACATGCATTTAATTCGGCCAGGAAAATGTGAGGGAGGCGCTATCGTTTGATTTCGCCATGTTCCCTCGTATCGCATGTATAATGCATGGTGCTGCGATTTACACGGCAGTCTGCAATCTCGACGGAACATTACATCGTTTGCAACATCACTGTTGATACTACCATGCTCAAAGCACACATGTACACTATGCAATTGGACCGGATCATACAGTTGAGCGAGGGCAGGTGCCACGGTCTGTCGGGGCGGAGGCACGAGCCATGGCAGCGGAGGAGGCCGTCACTGGGCGGTGGAGCGCAGTGTGAAGCGGGCAGCGCTCTCGCCACTCGGTCCAGACAGGACAGGAGTCACGCCAACAGACCGCATTGAGCACCAGCATCAGCAGCAGCATCAGCAGCAGCAGCAGCCAGCCAGCCGCGTTCGAGGGACACGACACGACCTCCGACACGGACGGGTCACTCCAGGGAGCAAGCGGAGTGGTCCAGCCCACAGGCTCGGCAGACGGGAAATCAGTCTAAATACCGCCGACCGGTTCGCTGGCCAGGGCGACCATATCCGTGAAAGCGCTGCGCATCAGTGGACAGGGCTGGTGGGGGTTGCCGCAGTCCCAGTGGTCCGGGAACTGCCACTCGACACAGGGACGCGCCTCTAGCAGCACGTCCGACAGCACCAGCCAGCCGCCGTCCTGAGAAACAGCCCGGCGTCAGTTGAACGTCTCGAGGATACGTCTCATGGTAGCTAGGACAGTGTCCTGAGGATACGTCCCATGGTAGCCACTGGCCTGAGGATACGTCCCATAGTAGCCACTGTCCTGGGGATACGTCCCATGGTAGCCACTGTCCTGAGGATACGTCCCATAGTAGCCACTGTCCTGGGGATTCGTCCCATAGTAGTCACTGTCCTGAGGATACGTCCCATAGTAGCCACTGTCCTGAGGATACGTCCCATAGTAGCCACTGTCCTGGGGATACGTCCCATAGTAGCCACTGTCCTGAGGATACGTCCCATGGTAGCTAGGCCAGTGTCCTGAGGATGCGTCCCATGGTAGCCACTGCCCTGAGGATACGTCCCATAGTAGCCACTGTCCTGAGGATACGTCCCATGGTAGCTAGGCCACTGTCCTGGGGATACGTCCCATGGTAGCCAGTGTCCTGAAGATACGTCCCATAGTAGCCACTGCCCTGATGATACGTCCCATAGTAGCCACTGTCCTGAGGATGCGTCCCATAGTAGCCACTGTCCTGAGGATACGTCCCATAGTAGACACTGTCCTGAGGATACTTCCCATAGCAGACACTGCCCTGAGGATACGTCGCATAGTAGCCACTGTCCTGAGGATACGTCCCATGGTAGCTAGGCCACTGTCCTGAGGATGCTTCCCATAGTAGCCACTGCCCTGAGGGTACGTCCCACAGTAGCCACTGTCCTGAGGATGCGTCCCATAGTAGCTACTGTCCTGAGGATACGTCCCATAGTAGCCACTGTCCTGAGGATACTTCCCATAGTAGACACTGCCCTGAGGATACGTCTCATAGTAGACACTGTCCTGAGGATACGTCCCATGGTAGCCAGTATCCTGAGGATACGTCCTATGGTAGCCACTGCCCTGAGGATACGTCCCATAGTAGCCACTGTTCTGAGGATTCGTCCCATAGTAGCCACTGCCCTGAGGATACGTCCCATAATAGCCACTGCCCTGAGGATACGTCCCATAGTAGCCACTGCCCTGAGGATACGTCCCATAGTAGCAACTGCCCTGAGGATACTTCCCATGGTAGCCAGTATCCTGAGGATACGTCCCACAGTAGCCACTATCCTGAGGATACGTCCCATAGTAGCCACTGCCCTGAGGATACGTCCCATAGTAGCCAAGCCAGTGTCCTGAAGAATCGTTTCATAGCTGTTTCTGTTCTGAGGATACGTCCCATAGTAGACACTGTCCTGAGGATACGTTCCATAGTAGCCACTGTCCTGAGGATACGTCCCATAGTAGTCACTCTCACTGCCCTGAGGATACGTCCCATAGTAGTCACTGTCCTGAGGATATGTCCCATAGTAGCCACTGTCCTGAGGATACGTCCCATAGTAGCCACTGTCTTGAGCATACGTCCCATAGTAGCCACTGTCCCGAGGATACGTCCCATAGTAGCCACCGTCCTGAGGATACCTCCCATAGTCGCAACTGCCCTGAGGATACTTCCCATGGTAGCCAGTATCCTGAGGATACGTCCCACAGTAGCCACTGTCCTGAGGATACGTCCCATAGTAGCCACTGCCCTGAGGATACGTCCCATAGTAGACACTGTCCTGAGGATACGTTCCATAGTAGCCACTGTCCTGAGGATACGTCCTATAGTAGTCACTCTCACTGCCCTGAGGATACGTCCCATAGTAGTCACTGTCCTGAGGATACGTCCCATAGTAGCCACTGTCCTGAGGATACGTCCTATAGTAGCCACTGTCCTGAGGATACGTCCCATAGTAGCCACTGTCCTGAGCATACGTCCCATAGTAGCCACTGCCCTGAGGATACGTCCCATAGTAGCCAAGCCAGTGTCCTGAAGAATCGTCTCATAGCTGTTTCTGTTCTGAGGATACGTCCCATAGTAGACACTGTCCTGAGGATACATCCCATAGTAGTCACTGTCCCAATTATTCTTCCCATGGTAGCCACTGTCCTGATGATACGTCCCATAGTAGCCAAGCCAGTGTCCTGAAGAATCGTCTCATAGCTGTTTCTGTCCTGAGGATACGTCCCATAGTAGGCACTGTCCTGAGGATACGTCCCATAGTAGTCACTGTCCTGAGGATACGTCCTATGGTAGCCTCTGCCCTGCGGATACGTCCCATGGTAGCTAGGCCAGTGTCCTGGGGATACATCCCATAGTAGCCACTGTCCTGAGGATACGTCCCATAGTAGCCACTGTCCTGAGGATACGTCCCATAGTAGCCACTGTCCTGAGAATACGTCCCATAGTAGCCACTGTCCTGAGGATACGTCCCATAGTAGCCACTGCCCTGAGGATACGTCCCATAGTAGCCAAGCCAGTGTCCTGAAGAATTGTCTCATAGCTGTTTCTGTTCTGAGGATACGTCCCATAGTAGACACTGTCCTGAGGATACGTCCCATAGTAGTCACTGTCCCGAGGATACGTCCCATGGTAGCCAGTATCCTGAGGATACGTCCCATGGTAGCCACTGTCCTGAGGATACGTCCCATGGTCGCTAGGCCAGTGTCCTGAGGATACGTCCCATGGTAGCCACTGTCCTGAGGATACGTCTCATAGTAGCCACTGTCCAGAGGATACGTCCCATAGTAGCCACTGTTCTGAGCATACGTCTCATAGTAGTCACTGTCCTGAGGATACGTCCCATAGTAGCCACTGTCCTGAGGATATGTCCAATAGTAGCCACTGCCCTAAGGATACGTCCCATAGTAGCCACTGTCCTGAGGATACGTCCCATAGTAGCCACTGTCCTGAGGATACCTCCCATAGTAGACACTGTCCTGAGGATACGTCCCATAGTAGCCACTGTCCTGAGGATACGTCTCATAGTAGAGACTGTCCTGAGGATACCTCCCATAGTAGCCACTGTCCTGAGGATACGTCCCATAGTAGCCACTGTCCTGAGGATACGTCGCATAGTAGCCACTGTCCTGAGGATACGTCGCATAGTAGCCACTGTCCTGAGGATACGTCCCATAGTAGCATCTGCCCTGAGGATACGTCCCATAGTAGCCACTGCCCTGAGGATACGTCCCACAGTAGCCACTGCCCTGAGGATACGTCCCATAGTAGCCACTGTCCTGAGGATACGTCCCATAGTAGCCACTGCCCTGAGGATACGTCCCATAGTAGACTCTGTCCCGAGGATACGTCCCATAGTAGCCACTGTCCTGAGGATACGTCCCATGACTCAAACTCGTCCCATGATTAACATCCAGAAATATGGCAAATGCCTAAGGGTGGTAGTGACGCTGTCGTGACGTCCTACACCGCTGCATGTAGGCAATAGGGTAGGACGTTCTCCTTGTTTGAATCTGCGAAAACACATGTGTATGTAACGCGTTTCCCCGAGTCATCGACTCTGGATTTCTTCATTTGATACGCCCAGGATTCGCAGCGAATAATATCAGCATAAAGTGTGCGTGTACGTGTGCGTGTGGGTGTGTGTGTGTCGGTGCGCGTGTGCGCGTGTGCGCGTGTGCGCGTGTGCGCGTGTGCGCGTGTGCGCGTGTGCGCGTGCGCGTGTGCGTGTGCGTGTGCGTGTGTGTGTCCGTGTGCGTGCGCGTGCGAGGGCGCGTGAGAGTTCGCGCGTGTGTGCGTGTGTGCGTGTGTGCGGATGTGCGTTTGTGCATGTATGAAGAGTAACATTCTGCTGGACTACGGTGCTGAAAGCGGTAAGAGCTGCTACAGCAGCATTTCACACAGAATCAGAACTGTGCGATCTTAGATGTTGGCCGAGTTAGAGAGCATGTGCAACGTCTGCAACGATCGTGAGGGATTCATCTTGGCTTATTGGGGGATTGCGCCCGCTGCCGTTAGCGGTCACACACACACACACACACACACACACACACACACACACACACACACACACACACACACACACACACACACACACACACACACACACACACACACACACACACACACACACACACACACACACACACACACACACACACACACACACACACACACACACACACACACACACACACACACACACACACACACACACACACACACACACACACACACACACACACACACACACACACACACACACACACACACACACACACACACACACACACACACACACACACACACACACACACACACACACACACACACACACACACACACACACACACACACACACACACACACACACACACACACACACACACACACACACACACACACACACACGCACACACGCACACACGCACACACGCACACACGCACACACGCACACACGCACACACGCACACACGCACACACGCACACACGCACACACGCACACACGCACACACGCACACACGCACACACGCACACACGCACACACGCACACACGCACACACGCACACACGCACACACGCACACACGCACACACGCACACACGCACACACGCACACACGCACACACGCACACACGCACACACGCACACACGCACACACGCACACACGCACACACGCACACACGCACACACGCACACACGCACACACGCACACACGCACACACGCACACACGCACACACGCACGCTCACGCACACTTTACGTAATGAAAGGATTGAGGGACTGTTAATCATTCCTTTTGTTAATATAACCGAGCCCTTTACTACTACTGCCTACTGTACCTGCATTAGGAAGCAAAGGGGTTAACACTGCCACATTACAATGTTAGAAATTTGATGATTTAGATATGATGAATATCGCATTTACGTGAATGCAAACCTGTTCTCATTACGGAGGCCGTACGGGAACCTCCACGGGGACCTGCAGATGAACCGTAATATCGTCTGTAGACAGGAAATTGTCGCTTCTTAGCCACACAGAGACGCGTCTCTGTTTCAAAGTCAGACAACACCAGCACTGAGTACGGCTGAAATCGCACCGGACGACCATGGTACACACTGTATCGCGCTGTGCGCTGCATATCTCTTCATATACAGCATAACGGCGGTGGCAAGGACTCTCAATGACGGCGGTGGCAAGGACTCTCAATGACGGCGGTGGCAATGTCTCGCACTCTCGCACTCTCGCACTCTCGCACTCTCGCACTCTCCCTCGCACTCTCGCTCTCTCGCTCTCTCGCTCTCTCGCTCTCTCGCTCTCTCGCTCTCTCGCTCTCGAGCACTCGAGCACTCGAGCACTCGAGCACTCGAGCACTCGAGCACTCGAGCACTCGAGCACTCGAGCACTCGAGCACTCGAGCACTCGAGCACTCGAGCACTCGAGCACTCGAGCACTCGAACGAGTCACAAGATTGCAATCGCTAAACCACTTTGTGGGTGTTTAAAACACATCATTGGCTGGCTACGAGCACAATAAGAAAACAGTTAACGATTTTTTTCTCTCTCACAATAACGCCTTAAAGATACCCTCACGTATACTTACCGCACGTGGAGGTCTTGACCCCGATGTGGACAAAGTCACTTGCAATGGCCATAATGATGATGAACATTGTTTATTGAAAGAAAAACAAAACAAAACAAACTGAGATAGGGTGGCAATGTGGAAAAGCACGTAAGTGCCAGGGACGTAGTCAGGAGTGGGAGGCACGGGGGCAATCCCCCCCCCCCCCCCCCTGAACAAAATAAATTTACACTAGATAAAACTAGATACTCTGACGACTGATCACAACTAGAATTAGCAGCCCTACCGCACGCACCCGTCAACCTGTACGGGCCAAACTTTGCATGCATACAGGTAACATAATTATGCATCACAGCCACTGGCTTGTTTTGTGTTTGAGCCCTTTGTTTGGTCACAGGATGAAACAAAGATAGGTTGTTATAGTTAAAATATGCCAATTCTTCAGTTTGCACGTGCGTGGCTCGTGTATGAGGCTCATCATGTGGGTTCATATTACACCTGTATCAATGTAGGACAAACAATATGCTGCAGAAACAGACATTTCGACAGATTGACAATTGCGTTAGAGCCGCATTGTGGCGATGTCGGACTCGGAAACTTGAAGCTATTTTATGCCGAAATCCTGACAACCATCTCGGTATTTGGTGTAGGGTGGACCGGGGCAAAGCGCACCCCCGGGGTAATTAGCCCGATGTCAATACCTCAGAAAGCAGTGACCTTGAACAAAGACGACAGCGTCATCTCAGAGAGGGCGCAAAAACTGGCGTCGGTCAGTTTCCGGTTCAGTATCCCGTCCCGTGACAACGCTGTGCAGTAAGGAAGTTTTCTTCATCATTTTAATGTAACATTTGAGCATGTAGAACATTGAAACTAACAGAAATAAGCTCACTCTCACTTCTGACTTCACTCACTCACTCACTGAGGAAGGCGCCACAATGAGCGCTGACATATTTGTTTTGACATCTTAATGTACTCTTGAAAACTTCGAAAAATATCAAACTTACTAAGAAATAAATTCGTCATCGATGCTGCCAATATCATTGACAGATTATTGACCTTTATTTTGCACACAATTCTGAACGGCTCTAACAGCAATGCTCAGAACAAGATTGAACCGTGCCAATATGGCTGCTGAGTGGTAATACGCCACCTGGTTATCGGGGCAAAGCGCCATAGGGACAATTTGAGTAAAATCAAATTACAAATATAAATTATGTAAAATTAATTACAATCCCAACTGATGGAAGTGTAATGTCTAAAAATAATTACATAATTACAAAACAATGTGTATTTGTTTAATTATTTAGATATAAAAGGGGCGATAAACCCCAAGCAGAACTACACAGGAGGCGTTTTGCCCCCATGGCAGGGGCGCTTTGCCCCGGGGTCGGGGCAAAGCGCCCAATTTGCATCACTTAAATTATCTTTATTTGTATCAGTACATTAATATTCCTATGGTTGAACGTGTATCAAGTAGAAGAGGAATTCATTAACGGTTCTTTTCATTGATATTATTTACCCAATCTCGCTCAAACATAGCAGCTTAGCTCATCCAAACCTCAAGGGGTGTGCGCTGCCCCGGTCTACCCTACCCAAGCCACAGTAATGTCAACGATATTCAAATATTTTAATGTTGTTTTAATCACAAGTTGCGAGTTTGGATAAGCCACAAATATTTGATTTTAACAGCAATCAATGTGTTTCTCAGCGGGATGCGTTTGGAGCATCTTAAATCACGTATTTTTTTCTCATGAAAAACAAACTGGTGATGATTCATAAGTGGTAAATCTACAGAAATTCCTAATATAAAGGTTCCTATGATGTTTGCCGTCAAGCAACATATTTTTCAACTATATTCCGGATGCCCGTGACAATCGAGTCTGCAACTGTATTCCTGGCTGGGTTGGAAACATCGCTCTCAGGAATGGATGCGTGTAAGCATATCTACCAGCGAAACAAGGTGCAGAAATTCTAATCGACGTACGAGTGAAGTAATTACTAAACATATAATGATTAATGACGCCAAAGCATCATTTATATTCTCTGAAAGTAATGCTAAAGCGAATACTACACACCTTCCGAGAAAAAAATAGCATAAAGCTGTCGGTGGCTCTTGTAAATAACCAATACCTATAACAACATGATAACAGCTGTTGTAGTGCAGTTTAGTAAATAATATAATTTCCACAACCTAATGCATTGCAAAGCACTGTGCAACACCTAACCCAAATGGCAGGGCTGTGCAAACCGTAAGGAATCGTGGTGTTATTCCTCCACCAAGCGCTGCAGCAGGCTACCTGCGTCCCTTTGCCTTCCAACACTGCCAAGGACACATGCAAATGAAAGTTTGCACCTACCTGAAACTGTTCCCGCCACTGGTATACCGGCGCCTCTATTAACTAAGGTGGGACCGGCTGTAAAGCGGACGTCAATCAGCCCTGGTTGTTCTATTATTTCACGGGTGACACATGGGCGTGTCTCGGTCACGTAGTCGGATAGCACCGCTAAAGACCGGTCCTGTAATAACAGTCATCAGTTTGAGCATTGTGCAATGCCACTATTATGTTATTTCCCTTTTGATGGTCAGTTAGCCCACGCCCCGGTGGGCCTCTGAGACAATTTCGCCATAGTGGGGGGTCAAAATGCCCCCCCCCCCACCACCACTAGGCACCAACTCGAATATTAAAAGGGCTAGAAAGACGAGAGAAGAAAAAACGTTCGAAAGCTCTCGACAAGGACATTCGAAATTACTTCGGTCATTAGTTTTGCTAAAGTCAATATTGAGGTCACCAGAGGTCATCCAAGGTAAAATTTCCCAACTACAGGACTTCAATGTCCAGCTCCAGCTCCAACTGCAGGACTCTTTTCCAGCTCCAGAAATTCCCAAATATCACGGGAACTATGATAGCTAGGAACAAACGGAAACAAGTAACCCAAAGCTCTTGAAAACTGAAATCACTTGTGTGGTCTCAAATTTAAGCTCCGGGCAATAGGTAAGGCTCCAGGTCACCAAATGTCACGCTGGCATTTTCTTCTAAAAAGTTTTCGTGAATAACATTTTTTCGGTCGAACATAGCGCAATAATTGTAACACTATCGTGTGTGTCTCATTAAGACGCTTTGCAACATATTAATGGTGACCGGCTTAGGGTAACTTCCAAAATTAGACCTCAGGTAAAGGTCATTTGATGACCCACTTAGGTCATGTTGCATATGGGGCGACGCGACTCCATGAGACAAACACAGTGGTGTCATTCACACATCTCTAGCTCTAGCCTCTATTCTATCAAGAGTTATTAACAACAAAGTGCTGGTGAACTCAGATGACCTCAGCTGACATTGCAGAGGTCACTGAGCAACAATTGCATCTGGGTAATCAAGAATAAGCTTAAAAAAACATGATTCTGAAAGATTTGACCTGATCTAACGCATATTATCTGAATAGGAACCATTTGGGGCATTCCACGACAGATCGACAAGGGCATAACACCCTACATCTTCGATTTCGATGAAAATCCGTTATATGGGTTATCTGGGACGCCAAATCGCGCTGCGCAAGTTTCAGCTGGATTGGAATTACGGTTGCGCAAGTTATAGCCTCCGATATTTTCGTGAGGTCATCTTGCATGACTTAGCCGACCAGCCAATAACTCCACGACAAATTATACAATTCCTAGAAACCCATACATTTTCTGAATGGCAATGAAGTGAGGAACATCATCCCAGGCCAAGTTTTTATTTTGGTTGATTCTAACAAAATGGCCCGTGACCTCTGGTGACCTTACCTGACCTTGACATGAGGCAGTTATTTTTGTCTTCCTATTTTTACAATATAATTTGGTAAGTTGTCTTTGCACAGGGAAAAAAATAGAGATGGGTATTTTCTATAAAACATAATTGTTCAAAGTAACGCGTTTTTCTCCTTTCATCAACACAAAAAAAATAATATTATTTGTCCGATGGTTTGAATCTATTGCGGTTTTTGTGTCACACGAAGGTTTCAGATTGCAATATAAGCCACTTGAAGGTGAAGCTGGAAGAATGTCTTGATGACCCAGGTGCAATTGTTGCTCAGTGACCTCTGCAAGGTCAGCTGAGGTCATCTGAGGTCACCATAACATTTTTGCTAATAACTATGTATAGTATAAAGATAGAGACGTGCGAATAACTCCACTGTGTTTGTCTCGTCAAGTCGCGTCTTCCCATATGCTACATGACCTACCTGGGTTACCCTGACCCAGGTAGGTAATGACATTGACCTGGTCAAATTTTGAAGTTGACCTAACCAGGTCACCATTAATGTTTATAAGCGCCTTGACGAGAAAAACACGACGGTGTTAAAATTATTGCTCTATGTTTAATAGATACAAAGGTATTCACAAACAGCTTTTTTGGCTAGCAACAATGAACAACTTCAGGTTGTTCGTGAATAACTTGCTATCGATTTAACATAAAGCAATCATTTTAACACTGTCGTGTTTGTCTCGTCAAGGCACTTCGAAACATATTAATGGTGGCCTGGTTAGGTCAACTTCAAAATTTGACCTCAGGTCAAGGTCATTTGGTGACCCAGGTAGGTCATGTTGCAATGGGGCGCAGGGGTGGTAAAGTGTGCTGTCCTTATGGATAAGGTCGGGGACAAAATTATATTTCTCATGAAGTAGCCGGGTCAAAATCCCAGCAAAAATAATTACTGTCATTCCTATGAAAATTGACTAAGCGATCATGAACTTAGAAATACTAATCGTTAAAACCACTTGAGATGTATTATTCACTTAATCATCATACTCATCAAGTCAGTATGTATGTACATTTACTTTGTTTTATAAATTAGCAGTTGCGTTTTAGCTCTTGATTGCCAATAATAATAAATTACATTTTAAACAAATCGACGAGAAAAAAATCCGGACGGTAGATTCAACACGTGGGGTCACTGAACCAAAAATGCACCTGGGTCTTCAAGAATGGCCTATAATAGCATGATCCAGAAGGAATTGGGCTGATAGCATGCGTAATGCGTATCCTCAGAATAGGAAGCCTTTGAATATTTCCCAATTGACTCATAATGGGGAGGCCACGAAATTGCCCCGACCTTAGGTCACAGATATAAAAAATGGTTTTATGTATATTCTCTTGTTTATACTACACATGACACGTATGCTATACATTTTTGACAGTTGCATAGTCGCACACAAGTCACATGCATTTTTGTTTAACAAACAATTAAAGTGATTCTATTATTGATGGACTTTGAGTCAGCTGAGGCCAAAGGAAACACTTACATCGAAGGCGGTGAGAGAGTCCACGTTGGTCGTTGTCCAGTAGTAGTCCCATGAAGGTGTCTTTCTGTTTATAGCAAACGGCACTGGGCCCGGGAAATCTGGCCGTTCTGTAAAATTACCAGAGGAGGGGAACACCTGATCAGACACGCGAATATGCCAATCCGGTCTCCTATCAGACATTATCACTATCACTATCACAGACACAATCACTATCCGGTCTCCTATCAGACACCCGTGCACCCCTGCACAGCCCTATCAGACACCCCTGAATCAACTGGTCGGATTTGTGTGGAATACATTTTTGGTATTACTTTACCCAGGCAGCCGGCAATAACGTTAGCTCTAAATTTGTACATCATATCAATAAATAATAATAAAAATGGGTCTTGTATTTGTAACACTACTATTCGCTTGCCTGTTTAAAAAACTACTGACTATCTTCCTCGGCCCTATAAAATTAACGAATGATTATATCATTCAAGTTCTCCAAAGAATAGAAATGCAAAAACCCGGTTCAAACTCCTGATATCCTAGTAGAAGAGCCCTTCATGGGACACATGTTCAGCCCCATCCCGTTCCAGCCCATTCAGCCAGACCCAAACCCGTTCCATTCCGAATTCATAATTGACTAGGCTCCCGTTCCCACCCGTTTCAGCATATTTCACTTTGTGTGGTACTAAAAAAATATATGGTCTGTCCCGTAACCCGTTCCAACCCGTTAATTTCCCAAAAGTGTGCCCCATTCCCACCCATTCCCGTCCCGTTCCCATTCCCGTACGGGATTCCCAGTCCATGAACGGCTCCACCCAGCAGTATTGTTTAATGTCAATTTCCCTGTAGATAGGGTCTGCTTGTGCAGCACAGTATGCTCTGTTTACCCTGCGAGCATATGCGAGCGAGCCAGTACCCTGACACAACCAACAGCGTGATGACAACGCATAGCGCTGTTGTCTCTGTTTTGTTTGTTGTTAGTTGTTTAGCATACATGTTACACTGGTCTACCGTGCGTGGCTGCGGCTGCCATCCGTGCCATTTCTGTATACAGCATTGGGGATGTAAATGCAGTGCTTGCCACTATGTATAACCCCAAACCATCGTTATTTCCGACGGTGCAATTGTGACATTACCGCTAGTTTCCCTCTCTTATGCTGACACGATTCGGTGCAAAGCTTTTAACCCGCGCCCAGCTGGGGTCGCCAGCCGAACGCGCCCCGCTGGGGAGGGGGGTAAATTTTACCCACCCCCTTGTATCTTCCGAACCAATGACCGCAGCGGGACGCACAAGGCGGCGATCGAAAGCTCTCAAGGCGATGAATCTAACACACCCGAAATTCTTAAAATAAGGTCCCATGTCAATAAGGCCAAAAAGCCAAAAATAAGGCCTCCTGGATTGTCTCAATAACTTAAAACTATGATAGACATCAATATGAAACTTTTAGTACCTTATGCGGCATCACTTATACGTCTTCTTACCAAATTTCACTGAAATGTATAATGTACTTTGGGAGATAATCCCATTTTTTGTCATTTGTCATTTTTGGTGAAAAAACCATAAATGTTTGACAAATCGTAGAGAATCAAGTTTCGATGTAAATTGCAAATACAAAACCTCAAAAGGAAGGAGATGACATTCTATTCAAAATGGCTATTGCAAAGGTCAAGCAATTGCAAAGATAATGCTTTGAAATTTGGTTTGCGTATCTTACATACCTGATTCTCCAATATATTCCGTTTTTAACATCTTAAAACAAATGATTTTGTAGAAATTTTCCGAAAATATCACTAAAAATATGGTCAAAAACCCAAATTTTTGAAAATGCAATTGCAAAGGCAAAGGTCATTTTCGAAAATTTGGGTTTTTGACCATATTTTTAGTGATATTTTCGGAAAATTTCTACAAAATCATGTGTTTTAAGATGTTAAAAACGGAATATATTGGAGAATCAGGTATGTAAGATACGCAAACCAAATTTCAAAGCATTATCTTTATTTTTGACTGAGTTATGGCTCCTTAAGTATGAGTAACTTATAGCGTGATTTTTTTCAGTTGCGTTTCTGGCTTTAAGTGACCAGATACTGATAAATAAATACCACCACTGCATTTTTTAAACAAAACTGGTCTAGAAACATGCCTTTTTATTCATATTAATCAATTTCAAATTTAGACCTTATGTGACCTGAACTTCACCTAAGCGTAAAGGCTATGATATGAGGCCAGGTTGTGAAAATAGCTACTTCAATCAAATTATACGTGTAAAATAACCCATAAAACATGTGTCGCATGAACTTCGTGCACCTCTTGCCAATAGTGACCTTTTGTGACCTGACCTTGACCTTGACCTTTGCTTACAATTTCACTTATACGGGAGATGCATTACAAGTTTGAAAGCCCTTTGTACGGTAATCGTCGCAATATAAGGCTTTTAATTGAAAGTGTAGTCATCAAGACCTGGTACTTCGGTTTTGACCTTTGACCTGACCGTGGCCTGACATGTGACCTTATTTTTTTATTTAAAAAATGGGTATGCCGTAGCTTCGTCTCATTGAGATATTTCGATCTCCGCCTTGCGCGTCTCGCTGCGGTCATTGGTTCGGAAGATAGGAGGGGGTAAAATTTCCCCCCCGCCCCCCAGCGGGGCGCGGTCGGTTGGAGACCCCAGCGCCGCGCGGGTTAAAGGAAATAGTTAACCTTTGGGAAATTTTTCAGAACACGATTTTATTATATATTTTAATACAGTTTCTTTTTTTATTTTCAAAAATGGTCCTACATCGCGCCAATTCAGGACAGAAGGTCGTAAATTATTGATTTTATGGTGTGCGTTATTGGTCTGCGCATGCTCCATGGCAGTGCTGGCACTTTCAGACGGTACGGTACATCATATATGCGCCGTATTCCTTCGCCAAAAAATCAAATATCTTCGGCTGGAGAGTCTTTTCAGCCAAGAAAAGTTTCAGATAAGGATTTCTCAACACGGGCTACAAAACTGCTATTTCAGTTCAAAACCCATGTTGAAGGTGAACTATTTCCTTTAAAATACACGTTACACCTTCAATAGAGCTAACCACCGAATTGCTGTTCATATCACTCATGTGGATTTTCAACAGTAATATACGGCTCGCGAAATGTTCTTATGTTTTGTACTATATCAATGTGGCATAAATATCATGCTACATAAATCAAGCAGATCAGTCGACTCGATCATGAGCGGAGCTAAGCTATTCAGTGGAACTTACCTGGTGGTACGAATGTAGCTCTTGGAATGCCATCTGTAAAGATATCCCAAAACATTAACAGCACGAACGGGTTGAGAAATTCGAGGGTTGATGGTAGTTAGACCGTTGGTAATTATTTGTCATCAAAATATCCAGGGAGAAAAGAGGTATCAAGGCGACAAAATGGCGACATGACACACATACCACAGATGGAATCACGCACTGACAGTGTTCAGTGTTGACAGTGTTCAGCTACTCCATCACAATCCAGAAACAAAATGGTGAATTAACCCGCGCCGCGCCGTCACCCGCGCGCGTCAGGCGGGGGGGGGGGGGGCGTTTGGACTAACTTTTCGGGAATGGGAGAAAGAACTGCGTGCAGCGCTGGTGTTTTTAGCTCAGCTGTTCTCACAAAACACACACACACACACACACACACACACACACACACACACACACACACACACACACACACACACACACACACACACACACACACACACACACACACACACACACACACACACACACACACACACACACACACACACACACACACACACACACACACACACACACACACACACACACACACACACACACACACACACACACACACACACACACACACACACACACACACACACACACACACACACACACACACACACACACACACACACACACACACACACACACACACACACACACACACACACACACACACACACACACACACACACACACACACACACACACACACACACACACACACACACACACACACACACACACACACACACACACACACACACACACACACACACACACACACACACACACACATACACACATACACACATACACACATACACACATACACACATACACACATACACACATACACACATACACACATACACACATACACACATACACACATACACACATACACACATACACACATACACACATACACACATACACACATACACACATACACACATACACACATACACACATACACACATACACACATACACACGCACACACGCACACACGCACACACGCACACACGCACGCACGCACGCACGCACGCACGCACGCACGCACGCACGCACGCACGCACGCACGCACGCACGCACGCACGCACGCACGCACGCACGCACGCACGCACGCACGCACGCACGCACGCACGCACGCACGCACGCACGCACGCACGCACGCACGCACGCACGCACGCACGCACGCACGCACGCACGCACGCACGCACGCACGCACGCACGCACGCACGCACGCACGCACGCACGCACGCACGCAAGCACGCAAGCACGCAAGCACGCAAGCACGCAAGCACGCACGCACGCACGCACGCACGCACGCACGCACGCACACGCGCACACGCGCAGCACACGCACACGCACACGCACACGCACACGCACACGCACACCAGATATGAAAAAAAACGGAATATATGCTAGAGAACCAAGTATGGATGATACCCAAACCAAATTTCAAAACAATCTGTATTTTTGACTGACTTATAACTTCCTATAAGTAACTCATGGCGTCATTTTTTAAGTTACGTTTTTTGTTTTTTAGTGACCAGATACAGACAAATAAATACCACCGCCGTATTTCTGAGACAAAGTTAGTCTACAAGCATGCCCTTTTAGATTAATTAATTTCAATTTTTTTTTTTTTTTTTTTTTTTCATCTTTTTCCCACCTAAGGGATAGTGTATTCATATCATAAGACATATTAATGGCATACATACAAACACATATACATTTGTGTTGTGCCTACATCTACACACACACAGTGCCGCTCTAACGCTGGCGCCCCGCCAGCGTCCGCCTGCTTCCGACCCCATCGGCCGAGCCGCCATCTCTCCGGCCTACCGCTAGCGGCGACAACATGCCAGCCGGCGGTAGCGGACTATCTAAGTACAACATCACCGTCACCGCCCCCGCAAAAAGGGGCGCGCCGCCACCGACCGCCGCCACCGGCCGACCCGCTGTCACCCTGGCCTACCGCCTGCGGCGACAACACGCCAGCCGGCGGCGGCGGCTAGCCGCGCCCCCCCCCCCCTCCCCCCTTATATAACGGTACCGCAATGCCTCAATATATCCCGTTCTAACGGAGACGACAACGCAAACTAACCGCCGAGCCACCCGCCGCGCCGAGTGCCGTCCGTCACTGGAACCACTATCCAATCGTTACATTGCCACTCTCGTCCATTATCAGTCCCCATTTTACTTTATGTCGTTCTATTGTCTTTTGTTGCTTTGCTATAATTAGTTCTGCTTGCGCATATCTTGAAACTAGCTGAGTTAGGCATGATAATTGCGGTTCATGAGTCGTATCATTAGTGTTTAGTTTAATAGTGACAATATACTGCTTTGTTAGCAGCAAAATGAGATTTACTATTGGTGGTGCTGTAGGATACCCAAGTAGCACCGATTCGTATACGTTAAAGTCACTCGGTAATTTGAATTTGTCTACTAGTTTATTAAGTATTTTTTTCCAAAACGGCTTGACGTCTGCACATTCATATAAGAAGTGTTTAAAGTCATCTACTTCGAAACATTTACGACACAGCGGACTCCCAATGACGCCTCTGGTACACAAATATTTCCTTGTAGGAATGTACCTGTTAATAATTCTGAAATGCAACGATTGAAGCCTCGTTGAAATCGTACACTTGTATGGTAACTCGTATATTTCCCGCCAGCATTGGGGGCGAACGCCATAATACGCCCATCGGGTTACGGCAGTTGGTTCATTGCTTTCGATTAAATTGTTATAAAAATGGCGACATTTGCATTTAGCAAGTTCAATATTTGTTTTGTTGGCCACCATCATGATCTCCGTCCGCTCCACTTGGCTCAATCTAACATTTTGGACTTCACGAATAATCGTTTTCCACTCTGTTGGTATGGCGCTCGTCACACCTTGTATCGTCAAAAAATGCGTTTTCATATTAGGATATTTCTGTCTGATCTTGTCAACACTCATTACATTACCATTGGGACAAACGATATCATCAACAATTTTAATGCCTGCTTGGTACATGCCTTTAACGAACGTTGGTTTATTATTTCGTTTAATATCGTCGCTGTGCCATAAACTCTGCGACCGAACTTGCTTCGCGTCGGTGATTGGACTCTCGCACATCCTTTGGAAGCTTGATATTATTTCCTTATAAAATCCCGGTATCCTTAATCCTTTCAGAAACACTTTACACTTTCTAATTTTAAGCAAATCCTTAACATCGAACTCTCCTAATCGAGACTGTAACATCAGGCACCAAGCGGCATCTGTACTTATGATAATGCGTTTAAGCCACGTTAATCTTAGAGCCGTATAAAAGTGTGTCACGTTAATCGCGTTCAATCCACCGTGACTTATACTCTGACATATAGTATGTTGCGATACTTTGGGTGGTCTCCCTCGCCATATAAATCTCATTATTAGGCTTTGAATTTCTTTTAATTCGACCTGTGCGATCGAGCTACATGCCGCTACGTAAACCATCTGCGAAGCCAGGAGTGCTTTAGTTACAACAATTCTAGCTTTAATTGTTAAACTTCTCTGAGACCATGAATTAATTGTGTTTTTTATCCTCTTAATCACTGGCGTAACGTTATCATCATTGCACGACTCTGATGCGCTGAACCAAACCCCCAGAATCTTCACCTTTGAAACCGCTTTGATGCCACACAAAGGTTCTCTCCTATCTCGAACTGAGCCCATCCACATTATGCTACATTTTTGTACGTTAAGCTCTAGTCCGGATATATTTTTGAACTCTGTTAATATCTCCATTACCCTATGGACAGATGATGGGCAACTCAGGAAGAAAGTGGTATCATCAGCGTATTGACTTAATTTTATCTCATGCTCGTTTACCTTCACCCCTTTGACAATATTTGACTCCCTGATTTTAATCGCAAGTATTTCAACAACCAAGTTAAATATCATCCCACTGAGGGGCGAGCCCTGAAATGTTCCGCGCGAACATGGAAACCAATCAGAGGTGAATCCGTTGTTTCTGACGGTCAATAGCGCATTATTGTACAGTAATCGGACCCAAGCTATAAAGCAAGGCCCGAAATTAAAAAGTTCCAAGACATATATAATAAAATCGTGCTCTACTGAGTCAAATGCGTTTCGGTAATCGATTGCCATCAATATGCCTTCAACATTATCTATTCGACAATATTCGATCACATCAGATATCAATCGAAGGTTCTCGCCTATATATCTTCCTTTGATAAACCCGGTTTGGTCAGTATGCACCAATTTATCAATTACACTGCTTAGCCTATTTGCGATCACTTTGGCTATTGTCTTATAAATCACGTCCAATAAACAAATGGGTCTTTTATTTTTTAGTTGCATCTGGTTGCCTTTCTTAGGAATTAAGGTTAGCATTCCTCTCCTATGTGAAATAAATAACTCTCCCTCTGTTCTAGCGTGGTTGAAATAGTTGACCATCAAGTCACCCATTTCTTCCCAAAAGAATGAAAAAAACTCGGCTGTAAATCCGGAAATCCCGGCAGCTTTGTTTCGCGCCATTTTGTCTAACGCATCTTTGCATTCTTGTTTAGTTATCGGGCCCTCACACATAAGCTTTTCGTTTTCAGATAAACGTGGAGCACTTTCACCTAACATGAAACCTTGGAAATTGCGGTCTTCCTTAAATTTTGATTCATATAATTTCTTGAAATGAACTTCGCATGCTTCTAGTATCTGTTTATTGCCTCTAATAATTTGCCCATCATCTGTTTGTACAGTAGTGATTGATTTTTGTGCGTTTTTTGTTTTACACAATCGTAAGAAATACTTAGTAGATTTTTCACCATCCTCCAACCATCCTGCTTGCGAGTGTAATATCGCTATCCTACCTCGTTTTTCTTTAAAATCGTCTAACGCTTTTTTAACTCTTTCGTATTCAGATAGCTGAGCATTAGTGGGCTTGTCTGCTACGATATGTTCTAATTCATTTGCTCTGTTGTACAGTTGATTTTCTTCTCTGCGAAGTTCACGTGCTAACCGTTTGCTACGCTGTGTCGTAAGAACCCTTATATTGCTCAACAGCATTTCTATTTTAACTCCTTTACTAATGACACCCGAGTAGACCTCTCGATTATTGTTTGCGCTTGCAATTTCTGCTCGAACTGTATTAACGTGGCTTATATCATTCAGTAGCGAATTATTGTACCGCCAAGTACCGGGACCTCGACGTTCATTACTTATCTGAATGTCGATAACCACAAAATTGTGATCGCTTAAAATGCCGGTATCTATTCTGGTTTCTGTCACATTGTTGGTTAAGAGATTAATACTAGTGAAAACATAATCAATGCGCGACTGCTGTGTAAGATTTGGTCTACGCCAAGTGTACCTGCGCACTGCAGGGTGCTGATAACGCCATGCATCCTCCAGTGAGAACTCAGTGAGGATGTCTTGCAGTTTCCTGCTCGCTCGTGTGCAATGGTAAGTGCTGTTGCCTGAATCCAATTTACTAAGCTTAATGTTAAAGTCTCCAGCAAGACACATGTTATTCGTTTCGTAGCAGGCCATCAGCTCTCGCACCTGATCTAGAAATGTACATTTATCATTCTGATTGTCTATCGATGGTCCATACACTCCCATGATAAATATTGCATCTCGCTCGGCTCTTGTCTCTACTTTCGCACAAATGACTCGTCCGTTTTCATTTCCATACAGCTTGCATGGAGTACAAGGAAAATTCACTGGAAATAGCATCGCTACACCACCTTGTCCCGACTCCGAACCATGTGCAAAGAAAATTTGTCCCCGCCATTCACATCTCCAGCTATACTCCATATTTGGTAGTGAATGGGTTTCTTGCAAAATAATGATGCTATGCTGATAGTTTATTCTAATGTGTCTGAATATAGAACGTCGCTTAACACGATTTCGAAGCCCGCGAACATTAAATGTTACAATCGATATGCGCTCTATTTCACTTTCATTGTTACTATGTTCGACCCTTACTGCAATGACTGACGATTGTGGCAACAGATAAGTTCGGCACTTCGGCGCGGCGCCCTACCCCAGCGGAGTAATACGTCCATCCCGTCCGAATAACATCCACTCTGTGTCGGTGGGCTGCCCGAATCCCCTCCCCTCCCCCTATACCCATAACTCCTGTTAGAAGTCCCGACTGCGCGCCTCAACACACTCACGCGCCAGTGAGCCCCCAGGTGACGACATTTTGTCTTTCACATATTATAATGATCTACACTTGTCGCTGAAAATTGACCCGCTTTGAGAGCTGTGACCATCCCGCGAGAGGCGGCGCCACACAACCGCCACCCGCCGCCGCGCGAGCGCACACATATAAATGCAGTCTATAATCCCGTGATCTGCCGACCACATTCCACACATTTTCGACAGTGACAATCACCACATTATGCACATCACCGTATACGGCGTACATCGCCCTAGTTGACGTTTGATTTAGCACACTGTATTGTGTGCTATTGAAGTCATGCTTCACTTACATGACCGCGCGGGTCAATACATAACTCAATGTTAAACTACAATTTTGGCAGACCGAGCTACGCACTAAACACAGTATATCACGTCGTACAAGACCGGGAGTCAAACATTATCTGAGCACCGCAAAGCTTAATATTACGTTACACTAACTCTCAGTAATCAGCATCGCCAACAAAACTAGACTGTATTGACCGCCGAGTTTACGAGGCTGCACGTTGTTTATTGAAAACAAGGGCTGCACGTTTAGTTATACGATTAGCAAATCATGTTACGTTGCCCCACACAAGTAACAAATGTATACTATGACTGCCCACATTGTACCACCTTGCACGCACCGTGCAACATGTCCAGACTCACGCGGCCGAAAGCTGGAGAAACTGCGCCGACCCGAACGGGGAAGACAGTTAGGCCGGGACCGGACCTGGGCCGTCCGTACCGGTCACCGGCCGCTGCCCCGGCCCACCGCCAGCCGACGGGATCGACGTGCCGGGAACCGCAGCCGAAGAAGCACCTGCCGTCCCCGCACCCGCATCACCAGAGTCCGCAGCCACCACGCCTCCAGAGGACCGCGGCGGAGCGCGCTCAGCCGCCGGGCGAGGCGCGAGCGGCGCCGGGCGAGGCGCGAACGGCGCAGCGACCGCGGCCGAAGCAGGCGTCCGCCGCGCCGAAGATGACGTCCGACCCGGGACCTGCCGCCGCGGATGGCGTGGCTGCGCTGGAACGCGACGCCCACCCAGGATCCTGCGCAGGCCGACCTCGTCCTGCACTCTGAGATTGGCGCCGCCCTTCTCCGTGCGGCACCAGACAACTCCCCGCCGACTGAAGACCGAGGCGATCATCCCGCCGTTTTCCGGCCGCCTGGCACGCAGCAACTCCTCATAGAGCAGCCGGTTTTTCGGTGTCAGCGACTCCGAGATGTATAACGGCGCCAGACGTCGACCGTCACGTCCGGGGTTACCACTGTGAAACCGCGCCAGCTCAAATCGTCCGTCGTACACTGTGTCCCTCAGCTGTCTCTTCACAAACTTACATATGACTTTTGCATCGTTCTGCAGTTTGTGCGCAGCTTGCAGATCTGCCTTTGTCATGTTTAGATCCGGCAGTCTTTCGTTCAACACTGACACCACCAGCTGCTCAATATCTGTGTTGCGCGGGTGTGCTGCAAATGCTTCACAGGTAAGGATGAGGGAGGACAAACGGCCGTTCAAATCCAGCTCCTCCAGTCTGATGTCCATCTCCTCATTGACCCTCACCTGCTGCTGCAGCTGCTCCGAAAGCTGCAGGATTTGTCCATCCTTATCCATGCACTCACTCTCGAGTATAGCCACCCTTCTGTCCATGCTGTCCAGTTTTGCTTCCAGGGTTTTTATAACGTTGGCGTTACCTTGGTCGATCAGACGTTTTATTTCAGCCAGGGTGGTTGCGTTCAGCTGTACCGGCTCCGGTGTTGGCTCGGCGCCAGCCGCCCGACCCCGACCCTGACCCGCCTCGGGTGGCGGCGGGCCGGTCGGTGACCTTGACTGCCGCGCGGCGGCCTGACGCTTGGCACGCTTTCCTTCGGCTTTGTGCACCATTTCGTGCAGCGAAAATTGCCTCTTGCGCCCACCGAACGTTCCACTGGCACTCTCCGACCCCGAAGCCTGACAATCCGTGAACGTCGGATCGTCACCACTGTCAGTGTCCATCTCGAAGTGAGTACTCACTCTCCAGTCACCACTTGACGTCTCGTCGATCTTGACTCAGTGATGATAAAGTCCTTTTTGGTAGGTTTTGCCGTCACACTAATCGAATCACACGTTAACTGCTTTTCGCCAACTGCAAATTCGCCGCAGCACTGAGCACTGCCGTCACCCGGGCGCTCGGGCACGCACCGCTCACTCAGCCATGGCCGCACGGAGCCCACAGCGCAGCGTCCGACCCGGCCAAGGTCACGCGCCCAACTGAATAATTAATTTCAAATTGTGTCCTTATCGTAACATGGCCTTGACATGAGGGACATTATATGCGGTCAGGCTGTGCAAATGGCTGCTACTATCGAATTATACGTGTAAAATAACCCATACAACATATTTCGCATGGCTTGCGTAGACCTGTGACCTTTTCTGACCTGACCTTGACCTTTATTTACAATTTCACTTTCGCTTATACGGTAGATGCAATATACCTTTGAGAGCACCTTGTGCGATAATAGTCGCAATCTAAGGCTTTGGATGGAAAGTATGGCCCAAAACTCAAAAATCTCAATTTTGACCTTTGGCCTGATCGTGACATGACATGTGACATGTGACATGATATTTTAAAATTGATGGTATGCATTAGCTTTGTCTCATTGAGAGCTTTCGGCGATCTCCGCCTTGCGCGTGCCGCGAAGGTCATTGGTTCGGAAGATACTAGGGGAGGGGAACCCCCCCCCCCACACACACACACCCAGCGGGTCGCGTTCGGCTTGAGGCCCCAGCGGGGCGCGGTTTAAATGCAACATTAAACTCATCCTTAATAATGTATCTCATGTCAATAGATGGCTTTTAAAATCAATATTTACCAGATCGAATTCGATTCTTATCTGCCTTGGCAATAACTGCAATATTGATCTGTAGCTTACGCTTGGCTGTGCAGTAGGCGTTGTCATCCACTTGAGAAGGCCCAGCGTTTTTGTCCAGGTTGAGTTTCTTGAGACGTTCAAAAAACTCGGTTAACGATATCTTGTTCTTTGTGCCTAGCAGGTGAACGGATTTATCCACTACGTCTGTGAAATACAGTGAAACATTAGGCACATCGATCATGGTTGTAATGAAGAGATCACTATTGCCCAATATGTATACGTTTTTGTCTACTTTATGCGGGTGCCGGACGAAAAGTCGAATGGCGAAAAGTAAACGGATGTTAAGTAAAGTGACATTTAGTCAATAGTAAAAAGTCAAGTCCTAAAAGTCGGCGGGAAAAGTCGACGTGGAAAAAAGTCAACGGTGAAAAAGTCAAAAGATAAAAAGTAAACGGACGGAAAGTCAAGGAGTAAAAAGTCGACGTCCCTAAAAGACAAAAGACGAAAAGTCGAAATGGCAAAAAGTCGAAGGATAAAAAGTCGAAATGGTAACAAGTCAACGTCGCTAAAAGTCAAAAGATGAAAAGTAGAAATGGTAAAAGTCAACGTCGCTAAAAGTCGAAAGATGAAAAGTAACAACACGTAAAAAGTCGAGATGAAAAAAAAATACGTAAAAAGTCGAATAGCAAAAAGTCGACGTCGATAAAATTCGAAAGATGAAGAGTAAAAAGGTAAAAAGTCGAAATGGAAAAAAGTCAATGACGATAATCAGTTAATTTGGCCCATTAAATTTTCGTCTCTTGACTTCCCGTTCATTCCATTCTTTTCTTTGGACTATCCGACTATTAACCCCCCATTGACTGGGGGGGGGGGCGTTTAACCCCCCCTGATGAATTTTCGTAATAAATCAGAAACCAATAGGGCTATCAACGTGAAACTTTGGGTACCTTCTTTGAAATCACGTTTACGTCTTCCGTGAAAAAATAAAGAAATTTCGTCGATTTTTTTATCTCGGTTATAGCGAATTTAGTGACGTCACTACACACGAATTTTACACCAAAATCAGCTAAAATGTAACAGACCGTACACATGCCATATTTTAAGAAAAATGCAATCCAAAAACGTCAAAAGATAGCAAATCGCAATGGCTACGAAATGGCTGTCTTGGATTTTCGAACATTTTGGTTTTTGACCCAAAAATAAGAAAAAAAAATGGGAAAATGCCTACCAAATCATTTTTTTTAAAGATATTCAAAAAGCCGGAATATATGTCAGAGAACCACATATGGGAAACTACCATACCAAATTTCAGAATGATATCATGTTTGACTGACTTATGGCATATAAAGTATTGGTAACTCATGACGTCTCCTGATCCGGCGCTCTTCACTTGCAGCTGGTCGCTGCCGAACTAAAGCTTGTTATTGCAATCAGCACTTCACATGACCGGACACCGTGTCGGGGACGGGTGATACCGGAGATGGCTGGAAGTTACCGGGAGCCAACTCAGCGCAGCGGAGAGAGCAATAGCGGTGATAGGTATTTACTTCCGGTGGAGTTTAAACTCCATGCACTCCACTCAAACGTCATGCAATGAAGATATCATTTTTTTTAGAGCGGTAACAGCGTAAATAGTTAAAATGATCGTTAGCACATTGTGCATATACCTGCCTCTGCCACTGTGCAGTTGACGAGACGCGACAACGCGCCACAGCCGATTCGGTCGGTCACACGAACGCCGATTGGCTGAAATCTGATCTGCAGGTGCTCCAATGCCCCAATGGCGAGGATTCCCATGAGGCTCTAGTAATATTTCCATGAACCGGATCGACCTGACCGTACATGGTGGCTGGGGAGGGGGTTACTATGTTAGCATTTTACTCATGCGACTTGAATGCTATGCTAGTGACTTTTATATCTACTTGACTTTTTTATACTTTTGGCGTGTTGACTTTTTGCCACGTTGACTTTTTACTCATTCGACTTTTTGCGATTGACTTTAATCGATTCAACTTGTTACCATTTGACTTCTTGCGAGTTGACTTTTTGCCACGTCGACTCTTCCCATTGACTTTTAGCTATGGGACTTTTTACGATTTGACTTTTGGCGTGTTGACTTTTTGCCATGTTGACTTTTTACATTTTCGACTTTTTACCTTTTCTACTTTTTACCTTTCGACTTTTTATCTTTCGACTTTTTATCTTTCGACTTTATATCTTCCCGACTTTTTGTCTTTCGACTTTTTATCTTCCGACTTTTTATCTTTCGACTTTTATCTATACGACTTTTTACTATTCGACTTTTAGCGTGTTGACTTTTTCCCATGTTGACTTTTTACCTTTTCGACTTTTTATCTTTCGACTTTTAGCGATGTCGACTTTCTACCCCTCGACTTTTCGTCTCTCGACTTTCCGTCCGTTTACTTTTTATCTTTTGACTTTTACCCTGGAATCACTTTATGCAGCATACATACTTGAAGGACTATTTTAAATCTTACTGTTGCAGTACAACTATAGTCAATTGTGGAGTAGTAAAACTGAAGCTGGTACAGTAAGAAGGAAGCACACATTAGCAAACACACACTGATGCGCTGGAGATAGAATCGAAGAGAAAACTCCGGGATAAAGCAAATATGTCTTGCTATTCTAACGATATGAATTGGGTTACCTATACGGGCCTTACCTAGTCCACAGAGGGCATAGGAGTACCCAAGGGGCGGGGGGAACGGGGCAATTGCCCCCCCCCTTAAAAGTCCATACGTGCCGCACCACTTTGGTCGAAAAAAATGAATGATTTTTTTTAATATGCCCCTCTAAAAATATAGTGCGCCAAATCCGTTTTTTTTTGGGGGGGAGTAACTTATGCCCCCTTGAGCAAAAACTGTCCCTCCTGGAGTGAAACCTGGGTACGCAACTGACAGAAGGAGCCGGGTGTGGAAACTGCGGGTCTTACCTAGTCCACAGAGGGAGCCGGGTGTGGAAACTGAGGGCCTTACCTAGTCCACAGAGGGAGCCGGGTGTGGAAACTGCGGGCCTTACCTAGTCCACAGAGGGAGACGGGTGTGGAAACTGCGGGTCTTACCTAGTCCACAGAGGGAGACGGGCGTGGGACACTGAGAGTCTTGCCTAGTCCACAGAGGGAGCCGGGTGTGGGACACTGAGGGCCTTGCCTAGTCCACAGAGGGAGCCGGATGTGGGACACTGAGGGCCTTACCTAGTCCACAGAGGGAGCCGGGTGTGGAAACTGCGGGTCTTACCTAGTCCACAGAGGGAGCCGGGTGTGGAGACTGCGGGCCTTACCTAGTCCACAGAGGGGGCCGGGTGTGGAAACTGAGGGCCTTACCTAGTCCACAGAGGGAGTCGGGTGTGGAAACTGCGGGTCTTACCTAGTCCACAGAGGGAGCCGGATGTGGGACACTGAGGGCCTTACCTAGTCCACAGAGGGAGCCGGGTGTGGAGACTGCGGGCCTTACCTAGTCCACAGAGGGAGCCGGATGTGGGACACTGAGGGCCTTACCTAGTCCACAGAGGGAGCCGGGTGTGGAGACTGCGGGCCTTACCTAATCTACAGAGGGGGCCGGGTGTGGAAACTGCGGGCCTTACCTAGTCCACAGAGGGAGACGGGCGTGGGACACTGAGAGTCTTACCTAGTCCACAGAGGGAGCCGGGTGTGGAGACTGCGGGCCTTACCTAGTCCACAGAGGGAGCCGGGTGTGGGGAACCTTACCTAGTCCACAGAGGGAGCCGGATGTGGGACACTGAGGGCCTTACCTAGTCCACAGAGGGAGCCGGGTGTTGGACACTGAGGGTCTTACCTAGTCCACAGAGGGAGCCGGGTGTGGGGAACCTTACCTAGTCCACAGAGGGAGCCGGATGTGGGACACTGAGGGCCTTACCTAGTCCACAGAGGGAGCCGGGTGTGGAAACTGCGGGCCTTACCTAGTCCACAGAGGGAGCCGGGTGTGGGACACTGAGGGCCTTACCTAGTCCACAGAGGGAGCCGGGTGTGGGGAACCTTACCTAGTCCACAGAGGGAGCCGGATGTGGGACACTGAGGGCCTTACCTAGTCCACAGAGGGAGCCGGGTGTGGAAACTGCGGGTCTTACCTAGTCCACAGAGGGAGCCGGGTGTGGAAACTTCGGGTCTTACCTAGTCCACAGAGGGAGCCGGGTGTGGAAACTGCGGGCCTTACCCAGTCCACAGAGGGAGTCGGGTGTGGAAACTGCGGGTCTTACCTAGTCCACAGAGGGAGCCGGGTGTGGAAACTGCGGGCCTTACCTAGTCCACAGAGGGAGCCGCGTGTGGGACACTTGAGGGCCTTACCTAGTCCACAGAGGGAGCCGGGTGTGGAAACTGCGGGTCTTACCTAGTCCACAGAGGGGGCCGGGTGTGGAAACTGCGAGCCTTACCTAGTCCACAGAGGGAGCCGGGTGTGGGGAACCTTACCTAGTCCACAGAGGGAGCCGGATGTGGGACACTGAGGGCCTTACCTAGTCCACAGAGGGAGCCGGGTGTGGAAACTGCGGGTCTTACCTAGTCCACAGAGGGAGCCGGGTGTGGAAACTGCGAGCCTTACCTAGTCCACAGAGGGAGCCGGGTGTGGGGAACCTTACCTAGTCCACAGAGGGAGCCGGATGTGGGACACTGAGGGCCTTACCTAGTCCACAGAGGGAGCCGGGTGTGGGGAACCTTACCTAGTCCACAGAGGGAGCCGGATTTGGGACACTGAGGGCCGTACCTAGTCCACAGAGGGAGCCGGGTGTGGCAACTGCGGGTCTTACCTAGTCCACAGAGGGAGCCGGATGTGGGACACTGAGGGCTTTACCTAGCCCGCGCCGTGCCGGTGCTCGGCGCCACCTTCGCCGTGCCGGGGGGGGGGGGCGTTTCGACGCCCCCCTTCTAACTCTGCTCCTAGGCAACGTAGCGCAAAACGATAAACAGCGTTGGAAAGCTCGTCAACAATGATTTAGAAACTACTTTAGTCATTTTTTCGCTCAGGTTATTATTGAGGTCACCAGAGGTCATCATAGGTCAAATTTTCCCGTTTTAGGTAACTTGATCCTGAAATCCCACGATATCTCGGTAACTATGATAGCTAGGACGAAACCGAAAAAAGCAATAGATAGCTCTTGAAACGCTCCAGTAACGTTCTACCGTCAGATTTGAGTTCAGGTCAAAAGTTGAGGCTCCAGAGGTCATCAAAGGTCAAAATGGCTGTTATCTTGGAAAAAGTTTTTCGCGAATAACTTTTTTGCTATTCAAGATAGAGCATTGATTGTGGCTCCATCGTGTTTCCATCGGCAAGGCGCATCGAAAAATATACATCTTAACCTTGGAAAGTCAATTAAAAAATTTGACCTCAGGTGAAGGTCACATGGTGACCAAGTCGGTCACGGTGGGTCATGTTGCATATGAGTCGATGCGTCTTGACGAGAAAATCACATTCGTGCCGTCTTCAAGTTTCTATCTCTCTTCGATCAAAAGTTATTGGCAAAGAAGTGTATGTGACCTCATGTGACCTCGGATGACCTTGTGGGGGGTCAAATAAACCAAAATAGTATCTGGGTAATGAAGAATGGTCTATTACCACATGATCCTGAAGAAAAAACGTTGATTGGATGCGTTTACATGGAAAGCAAAGCATTTCAATATTTCCCCATTGACTTATAATGGGGAAGGTCACGTGATCGATCAGACCTTAGGTCACCAAATAAAAAAATCCGAGATATGCAAATTGTAGGTAATGATATCCTTATCAAACTCTAAAAGTTTAAAAGTGATCACCCGGAAACTGTAGACGTGGCACGACCACAAACTTTTTCTGAGGTTGGGTCACGTGACCTGACCTGGTGACCTGACCTGATAAGACCTGAAACTTTTGGTTTCATAAAAGTTGTAAAAATGTTCAGCGGACAGGTACTGAAAATTTCAGCTACCTGGCTTCAACGGTTTTTAGCTATTGGCAAAAAAACGGAGGGGGGGGGGCGTCTAAACGCCCCCCCCCCCCGGCACGGCGCGGGCTAGTCCACAGAGGGAGCCGGATGTGGGACACTGGAGGCCTTGCCTAGTCTACAGAGGGAGTCGGGTGTGGGACACTGAGGGCCTTACCTAGTCCACAGAGGGAGCCGGATGTGGGACACTGAGGGCCTTGCCTAGTCCACAGAGGGAGCCGGGTGTGGAGGGGTCCTTACCTAATCCACAGAGGGAGACGGGCGTGGAAACTGCAGGTCTTACCTAGTCCACAGAGGGAGCCGGGTGTGGGACACTGAGGGCCTTACCTAGTCCACAGAGGGAGCCGGGTGTGGGACACTGAGGGTCTTACCTAGTCCACAGAGGGAGCCGGGTGTGGGACACTGAGGGCCTTACCTAGTCCACAGAGGGAGCCGGGTGTGGAGGGGTCCTTACCTAGTCCACAGAGGGAGCCGGGTGTGGAGGGGTCCTTACCTAGTCCACAGAGGGAGCCGGGTGTGGAGGGGTCCTTGCCTAGTCCACAGAGGGAGACGGGTGTGGGACACTGAGGGCCTTACCTAGTCCACAGAGGGAGCCGGGTGTGGAGGGGTCCTTACCTAGTCCACAGAGGGAGCCGGGTGTGGAGGGGTCCTTACCTAGTCCACAGAGGGAGCCGGGTGTGGGACACTGAGGTCCTTACCTAGTCCACAGAGGGAGCCGGATGTGGGACACTGAGGTCCTTACCTAGTCCACAGAGGGAGCCGGGTGTGGGACACTGAGGGTCTTACCTAGTCCACAGAGGGAGCCGGGTGTGGGGAACCTTACCTAGTCCACAGAGGGAGCCGGGTGTGGAGGGGTCCTTGCCTAGTCCACAGAGGGAGCCGGGTGTGGAGGGGTCCTTGCCTAGTCCACAGAGGGAGCCGGGTGTGGGACACTGAGGGTCTTACCTAGTCCACAGATGGAGCCGGATGTGGGGCACTGAGGGTCTTACCTAGTCCACAGAGGGAGCCGGGTGTGGAGGGGTCCTTACCTAGTCCACAGAGGAAATCGGGTGTGGAGGGGTCCTTACCTAGTCCACAGAGGGAGCCGGGTGTGGAGTGGTCCTTACCTAGTCCACAGAGGGAGTCGGGTGTGGAGGGGTCCTTACCTAGTCCACAGAGGGAGCCGGGTGCGGCGGAGATGGTCAGCTGGGTCTGCTGTTTGGGCTGGGCACGGTCCGGTGACCAGCGCAGACTGACGGAGTTCTCCAGACAGGGAGTCGCCTCATACTGTGCACCGTCTGCGATCACCTCGCCCTCCACCACCGTGTAGACGAGCACTTTGAAGCCGGTCGACATGGAAGTCGTCACGGGGATCGAAAGTGTCACCAGACCTGTCCACAGCCAGTGACGAGAGCATGTCAGTCAATGACAACTACGGTGTAGCGTGACGAACGCAACGCCAGTTGGGAAAGGCATTTGAACGTATTTTATGAAGTGGGTGGGTTGCTACTAGGGAAAAAATCGTGAATGGCAAGCTTTTGGAAGTCAGCCATTTTGGGGAGCTTTGCTAAGAATGTGCTTCGAAATAGACATTGCTGCTTGGCCGGGCACGGCCAGCGCATAGTTATAAAACAAGAACAAAATTCAAATACAATTTTATACAGATGTTGCGTGTATATATGTGGCCACCTGTTTCGGATGAACGAACAAAAAAGTTCATTGAATAAGCTTTATGAAGTGTTTCAAGGTTTATAATAAACAAAGAAAATTATTAGAAGCCAGCCCCTCATACTATTGAGTGCAATTACATTGCTAAGGACAGTGACAATATTTCGGCCCTCGGCCATCTTCAGCTTACTAAATCCTACACCTTATGCAGCATATGCATAATGCAGCATCTAAGTAGGTGCATAAACACTCAAAGATCCTGAATATCAACAAGAACACAAAATAAAAACGCATACATTGACACTCACATCATATACAACATTCAAAGTCATATGTGTGTATGCAAGCGAACATCATATACAACATGCAAAGTCATATGTGTGTATGCAAGCGAACAAGTCGTGCGTTGGTGCGAAAGTCTAAACTAATTGAAATTGCGAACTTTGTTTTTATTTTGTTTCTTTTTGTCAACATCGGAGACAGCGTTCTGGCGCACAAGGTTACGGGTGACTGATTTGAAGAATTCTGAGATGAGGCTTGATGACCTTGAAGATGACCCAGAGCCGACATTTGGCACTGTTTCCATATAGAATATTTGGTATTGTTATTAGGAGGCTTTCGCTTTATATTTATGTACTGGTCAACTCTAAGTGTTAAGGTTTAGGTACCTTTTTATCGGCAATAAATAATGCATATCAGTGAAATAAAAAGCAATTTCTATGGAAACATCTCAGTATATCATGCTCTGTTCGTCATGCACTCTTGTTACAGTTCAGTACAATGGCACCGACACTCTCCGAAAGTTGGGGCACGTAGGCATTCTTGAGTTGATTCTTTCCATGCAACGCCCATAGGCGCAATGTTAAAATCAGAAATATTAAGGGGGACGCGTCCGTCATGGGAGGAAACGTCCCCCCTCCCCCCGCATTCGACGCCCTTTGTTCGGTATCAACACCTGACGTGATGCCTGGCAGCATCACGGCATTCGGTGTAAAACCCGTGGAACTTCGAAAACCAAGAGCACGAAAGACTCTGGTGTGCATGATTCGGAGACCAAACTGGTCTAGAAACATGCCTTTTTATTTGTATTAATCAATTTCAAATGTTGACCTTATGTGACCTGATCTTGACCTGGGGGCCATTATATGAGGTCAGGTTGTGAAAATGGCTGCTACTATATAATTATACGTGTAAAATAACCCATAAAACATGTGTCGCATGGCTTTCGTAGACCTCTTGCCAATGGTGATCTTTTGTAACCTGGCCTTGACATTGATCTTTGCTTACAATTTCACTTTTGCTTATGCGGGAGATGCATTATACCTTTGAGAGCACTTTGTGCTACAATAGGGTGAAACACACTGTACACACCGTAAACATGTTGTCTTGAGCAAAGCTACTGAATGCCAAGTGATGTTGATGCCTGGCATTTTACCTGGCATGATTGAGGAAGAATGTTTTAGGGCCTCGAAACATTCAGTATTAGTGCTTCATTAACCCGCGCCCTGCTGGGTATTCAGTCGAACACGCCTCACTGTGGGGGGGGGGGGGGCAGATTCTGCCCTCTCGTTATCTTCCGAACCAATAACCGCAGCGAGACGCGCAAGAAGGCAATTGAAAGCTCTCAATGACACGCATCTAAAGCATAAGCGAATTTTTAAAATAAGGCCACATGTCACGTCACAGTCAGGTCAAAGGTCAAAATTAAGGTGTTTGAGTTTTGGGGCCATACTTTCCATATAAAGCCTTAGCTTACGACTATTATCAGTCAAACACACTATACAGTGTACATACCATCCGCATGTTAGATTGAAAACGCATAATTTTCGGCATGGCAGAGTAGTCCATTGTCTCAGGATCGTCATATTTGTAGGTATGCAATGCCACCAATTTTGATTGAGCTTCAACATGGAAAACATTGGCGACACATAAAGGAAGTTAATACACGGAGTACATTGTTTTCCAGCGAAAGGTTGCTGAAATACGGGATACAGTACCCCGCTATCTGAAGATAGGGGGACGCGTCCCCTCGCGCCCCACCCACCCACCCTCCCCCCCCCCCGGTGCACAGTGGGCGTAAAAGGGGATTTAGCCTCGCGAAACCTATTAACCCCTATAACTTTTTTACCTTAAAACATGCATCAACCAGTGAAACATCATTAGAAAGCCAATTAATCAAGGAATACATTACGTTAAATAGCGGACATGTTGCAGGGCTTTTGTATCGCGGGGATTGCTTGCAAGTTGCAATACAGAGCTGCGGGTTACAATTTGGATCTCCTCGGATCTCCGGAATTACTGGACCGATTTTACCAATTCAAACGCATTCGATGTCCCTTGAAAATGTGTGGGGGGAAACCTAATATTGTTGACCTCAGGGTCACCGATGACGTCACAGGTCACGTCAAAGACACAATGTTTGACCGTGTCATAAAGGTCTCGGTGGATGGAATTGTCGCGCAAAATTGCGATAACGCATAAGCAGTCAATACATTGGTACGATTCGTGTGTCTGACACTGCTAAGTACCATTCTAAGCTTTTTATGACCTTGGGTCAGGTCAAGGTCATCCGAGGTCACAAGCTCAAACTGCCGATTACGGTCATTAGGCGTTGTAACACATGTTTATGGGTTCGTTTTTCGTCTCGAACCCGAAAAAAATGACCCTATAACATTGTTTATTCCATATAAATAGAAGTAAAAAGCAAAAAAGTCAATGCATTTTTTATGCATGGTAATGCTGTGAGAGGTGGTCGATTTTTGTCTTTGAAAGGTCATAAGTAAAGTATGTTTGACGATATTGACTTCAAATTTGGTACACATATTTACTGGACACGTCTCGTTCACATATATTCCAGTGTTGGATAACTGATTTGTTTGGAAAATATTGCAAAAACTATATTTTTGGGTCTTTGGATTTCTCAAACTTTTGAATTTCAATCAAATCGAACATCCGAGATTGCAGTTTGATAGCCAAGTCTATTCTCAGTCATATGGTATATGATAATTGAATTTGTCTTTAAAAATGTACTTTTGACAGCGTATTTTGCAAACCCTTATTTTTCAACAAAAACCTCAGAACATGACGTCACTCTGACGTCATTCCCGGTTGACCTATCATAATCTAATATTTTTCCTTCAACGAACATGTGTAAAATTAATGTGACAGAAGGTATTAAAAGTTTGGTGACGATACCGGTGTTGGTTTAGGATATATCGCAAAATAACGGGGGCGGGGGGGGGGGGGGGGAATAGCCCCCCCCCAATTAACTCGCGGGTTAATATGATTTTGCAACACTAATAATTTTAATAGCGTGCAATAATGAGGTTTTTGAGGTATCCAGGAAACGTTTTCGGCGGCGTTCGAAACGTTTCGCTTGTTTGCTGACTGGCCTTTGCTGACTTGTTTAATGTTTGCTATGTTTATATTTGTTTGCCATGTTGAGAGATCGTACATTTTCACACAAATTGTGCAAATTTGCCATCATAAATGTATTCCTGCTTTGAATTAGGGTTAGGCTTTTCCACATCAGGGAAATTGTGGTCAGAACTTGAAAGATAAGTATCTGTTGTAGAACTTGGGGCACGACTCTAATGGCTATCCCCAATAGATATCCCAACATTTTGCTCTTGGTGTATCCTCTGGGTGAATAAGACAAATACATGACATTAGTACATATCTGCTACAAGCACAACTACTAAATGCACAATGCATTGTACCATATTATATATTGGTCTCCCGAGGGACGATCGTCTCAGATAAACGCATTAATATTATTCGAAACGTTCAAAAACGAAACCTAGGTATATTTGACAACTCGGTTCCGGTAAGCTTGGACAAAAGTCATTTTTTTGCGATGTTCTTAGATAATTGATGCTTCGGCATTTCACCCTATTTATTATTTACGCATGTATACTTTATGGAACTATTCCAGGTAGAGGTAGACCTTGGTCATGAATCTTACATTTATTTAATTCTTCACACATTTCACAGCACTATGACGAGTTACAGCTAGTCACTATCACTGCTGCTGTGACGCTCTGCTGTGATGCTGTGCCAGTCTGTCCACCAACCAATGAGGACGCTTCTGAGTCCGCTGTAGTTCGGTGGTTGGTTTTATATCATCGTTGAAATAAAAAAAAAAAATCCTTCACGCTGCCAAAGTTTGGCACAATTTTTGTCAGACAATTCTGGCGATTCAAATACAAGCAGGTACCAGGTAAACTGTGTCGCACTCACTTGACCACCGAAGTCTTGTCACTGAAAGCTCCACATACCACACATCGAATTCATGGCATAGTTTGAAAATTGCAATAGAGTTTCACTTTATAGAAGTCTAGTTATCCTGATATAACCCACGGTAAATATAATGCACCCAGCGATCGAGAAACGAAAAGCGTAAATATCTCCAAGATTTACCTTAAAACAAGTCGACTATCATCACCATTGGGTAAAGAGAGACGTCATCGGCTTTAAACCCCTATTCAAATACACGTGGGGTGTATTTGTTACAATTGTCAAAACCAAGCTCGAATTTCTTTTCGAATAGACCTATGTGGTTGTTTAACTGCTACCCTACTTAATTTCAAAGCATATCCAACAACATGGCTATCTCAACTCAAAACTAATGTTAAGGTGGGAATGTCCCTTTAATTTTAGGCATCAACAGAGATAAGGAGATATATTTAATATTTATTTGGCTTATTGATTTGCTCAATCTTCTAGATCTAACTACCATATGCACGACAACATATCATTACATCACACTATAACACACTAGGTGCGGAAAATGCAAGCATATTGCCTCATCACATTTGCCAGAACGTTTAAATCGCCCGTGAATGATGAGTTTTTAAAGGTGATGTAAACTCTTGTGTTTGATGTCCCATTCCTCTACGAAAAAAACATCGAATGATCAAATCAATGTGATCTTGGTGATCAATTGACATTTTGCAGTCGATTGATATACATTTTGTTATCACAATCGGTAATTTATTTTTTTGAGTTCCTCGAGGCTAGACCGGCCGGAACGCCCACTGTGCGGTGGCGCCGCCCCTGCAGGCCGTCCAGCTTTAAAAATGCGCACTGCAAGCCGTATGAGCCGTATGATATTTACTGGCACACATTACATTGCTATTATAGTGCCACCAGAGATCCACGGCTCGCCTCTATGATCGTGTTTGCATTGGCGGGTCTCGTTAAGTTACCTGAGACAGTTTCCTGTGCTTAGCTTGATAACAAGAGCTGAATATTTATTAAGCTTAACGAGGATAATGCAATCGAAAATCATTCCTTTTTTACTTCTTTATTCTAAAAACGCACATTGGATATATTTGAGCTCGAAATCCTTCAGATACAATTTCAACTCTTTTATTTTTACATCTTACGGTGGCATCAACACGCACCCTGGAGGGGGGCGAAATCCGCCCACCCTAAAGTTTGTCAAGGATAGCGCAAAAACGGCGGCGCTGCGCGCCGCCGTTTTTTGCATACCTGTTTGCAAATCAACTCTTCAAATTATGTAAAATTATTGACCTAGGGTCATCTCAGGTTAGGTCACCAGACCAGGTCACGTGATCACCCCATCTCAAAAACGTTTGTGGTCGTGCCGCAGCCGCAGTTTTAGGCCGATCGGTTACAAACTTGCAGGATTTCATAAGATCATAGATACCTATAATTTTTTTATCTCAGATTTCTGATATCGGTGACTTAAGGTCGGGTCAATTACATGACCACCAACACTGTTTTGTCAATAACTATCGACAATGAAGATAGAGAAGTGCAAACGGTACCAATGTGTTTGTCTCGTCGAGACACGTCTCTAAATATGCAACATGACCTACTTGGGTCACCACTTGACTTTGACCTGAGGTCAAATTTCTCAGTTGACCTAACCTCGTCAACATGAAGATGATTAAAAGTACCTTGACAAGACAAACACGATGGCGTCAAACGTATTGCTTTATCTTTATTGGGTAAAAAGTTATTTGCAAAAAACAATTTTGGCAAAAAATAGCCCTTTTGACCTTTGGTGACCTCTGGAGCCTAAACTATTGAACTGAGCTCTACTCTGAGGCTACTCTAGCGATTTCATATTTCAAGAGCTTTGGATGATTTTTTCCGTTTGTTCCTAGCTATCATAGTTGCCGAGATATTTGGGGGTTTCTGGAGCGAAGTACTAAATCTGGAAAATCTGACCTTTGATGACGTATGGTGACCTCAATATTGGCCTGACCTAAAAAAAAGACTGATGTACTTGCGATAGAGCTTGTCTCAAGCTATCTAACGCCGTTTTCCGCTTGTTACGTTGCATGGTTTTCTAGATCATAAGGGGGGGGGGGGGCGAAATCCGACCCCCCAGCCTTGGAAATTGGGCCATTTTCTGGACCTTTTTGGGTCCAAAGACTTTTGCTCTCTTCATATTTGTTCAGGAAATTTGCTCTCTCTTCGCCTGATCTTACCGACATTGTAGTTAAAAAATAATTCAATTTTCCTCATAATGATTTATTATCTATTATAAATCAGGATTTTGTACTTTCCAAATAAAATAATGAAAACAAAAATGAAAATCTCAACTTGCCTGACAATACAATTTTACTCTCCACCTATGGATTTTTACTCTCCGGGACCAGGCCATGGAACGAAAAATCCAACACTGCCTGCCCCCCCCCCCCCCTCCAGGGCGTGTGATTATCAGAGGCCCTCCAGGACGCGTGTTAACTTCATAGATAAACACTGTTAATAAATGTACACGGTTATCACTATAATTCACCATCTCTACGATTACTTATATGCCTACAGAGGTTGTCCGCGTCAAAAGTGTACCTGTGTTTTAAGCTCGCGATTTTAACCGCATGTGCAATATTTTTTGAAATTTCACGTGCACGCCAACAACAACAACAACAACAACATGGCACGCCAGAATATCATAAAGCAACTGCATGGCGAAGTGAACTAGCGTCCCGAAGGTTTTCTCCGTAGAAGCATAGACATATTTGGACTACAACAATACTCGGAGACTCTTACTCAAAAGTTCAACTGGGACCACCGTAATGACTGATTTGGCGCCGACCAGGAGCGGTGTGAATGAGAAAGTAGAGAAGTTCAGGGAACAGGGCAATTTTATCAGGAAACAGGGCGGAGGCAGGCCAGTCGTTGCGTGAGGACAGATAACGCCATTCGTAAGCTGGCATATTGTGTTCTCCAGAGCTCAAAGAGATCGGTGCGTCGTTGGAGTCAGTCTCGGCCAACACAAGGGCATAATAATAATAACTATGTGATGTGTTATACAAAAGTTATTGATGAAAACCTTAGTACACTTTTCACGCGAACACACTGTATTTAGCGCGAAAACCCCTTCACTCAATAAATAAGGTATACATTATAGATCATACAAATATACAAAATTATTAATTGATGACAACAATTTAAAGAGCAGCATCCATTGTAATAGAAGGAGGTACGAGCAGACTGAACAGTTTGTGACTTTACTGCGGCGTCACAATCGAGTTGCGCTTGTTCATGTGTTTGCAAACATGGGAAACGGAACATGCCCGAATGAAATAAAAAGGGATACAATATTGCTAGGCACTATAAAACCCTTTGCGATTTGCCTGTGTTGAATTGAGCCAGCGCAGAGCGATTGGGAGTGTTGTGTTGTGCCGGTGACCGGTGGCCGGTGACCGGTGACCGGTGACCGGTGACCCACCTGTGGGGTGGGCGTCAGAGCTCGACGAGCCGAGGGCAGTCACACCCTCCAGACCAGCCGCCGAGAGGTCAGCCACCTCGTCCAATGTCACCGGCACCGAGACAGCCGGTCCCAGGTCACCTCGGGACATCACCTAACATACACATGTACACATGCGCGTTAACACGAAAACATACAGGTGAACGATGGGGGATAGGGGTGCCAAGACGAGTTCGTTGAGCCAATGTATAATATCAACCGACGTCATTGAACATGGACAAAAGACGAACTTTGCAACCATATTGATTTTCTGGAAAGGATGACTTTAATTAATTTTGTTCATATAGACACCAGAGCACATCTCCACATGGGATGAAGTCATGAAGCTAGTCATGTGCCTCATGTCTTCATGAGAGTTAAGAATCCTATTGAGCAAAGGAGGAAGCATATCACTTTCACATACGTCAATATCCTCGCAAACAGCTGCTATCTGCCATATATCATAAATCATAATCATACAATAATCATGCAGATCAGCTGCCCTACAACGTGGCATCAATCGATCTGCTTCGTGACTGCCGACACCGACACGCAGGGCCATAAAACAACCGGTTAGCTCGATCCTATGTCACCATTTCCTCACTAAATGATACGTTTAATACCATATAGTTTTAGTATAGTTGCAGTGCATAAAATGTACAAATGTAATGTAATGTAAGAATGTAATGTAAAAATGTATCCATTGTAAGATCTTACAAAAACAGAGAAAGCTGACGCCCTGAATTTAAAGAGTGAAAGAATACAAAATTTAATATCCATTTGATGTAAATTGTTGTAAAATGTGAAACGGACATTTTTTTCTTTCAAATTTATTTCATATTAAGAAACCAACCATCGTTGCCAGATGTTGAGTTAGTTGAGTCGCGATGGTTGCCATGGTAACATAATCATGCATGGCACCTCCGCTTCCGTGTGTGCGCTGCTTGTCGGTACCAGGGTAATAGAACAACGGTACTGTCGGTACTGGCCCACCGTCAATAAAGGTGAAATATGATACCTATTTCCGTCAGATAAGCTGAAAATGGCCCTTATTGGGAGGCGTGCATGGGTTCAATAAAACAATTTCTTGGGCAGATATATGACTCAATTTTGCCAAAACGACCCCAGATATGAATAGCCTTGGGCATCACAGTTATATATGATCTGCTGAACAAACTGTTCTAGAAAGGCTTGAAATTGCGATCCGAATACCACCTATTCTCCCATAGGTCGCCATGCTAAAGCCAACCAGCTGTAAAAATGGTAACGTCGCCGCTCCAGTGTTGCCAGGCAAATTGACAGGGGCTGCCGACACGTACCTGATAGAACAGCTCCAGCCGGGAGCCCAGTGAGGCAGTGAACAGGACCGGGATGTTAGCGGAGGTGCCGCAGCTGAACTTGACACCTTTGTCCCTCTTCGAGAGCTGCAGGAACGCCCCCGAGTTGGAATACCAGCCCTTTATCTCGTAATTGAGTTGTTCTGTAGTCTCAACAAGAGGCAGGGTAGCCTGAAAAGCACAAGACCGCCAGGAAGACGTGAACCATAGCGACAAACGTTTCCATAGGTATGAAACTAAGTTACCACATGCCGAGATATCCCTAGTCCTAAATAGCGACAAACGTTTCCATAGGTATGGACTAAGTTACCACATGCCGAGATATCCCTAGTCCTAAATAGCGAAAAACGTTTCCATAGGTATGAAACTAAGTTACCACATGCCGAGATATCCTTAGTCCTAAGTAGCGACAAACGTTTCCACAGGTGTGAAACTATGTTACCACATGCCGAGATATCCTTAGTCCTTACAACATTAGCACGTGCTTTTGGGAAAATGTTTCGGCCCGCTGCGGCTAATGTTAAAGGTATTTGAGAAATTATTTTGGCCTAGGTCATTTTGATTTGCCCAGACAATTATTTAACAGAATATTGAGAGCGGAAGTGCCAGAACAGAATCGCATACGACATTATGCCATAGCAGAGCATTGTTGAACACATTTTCAGACTCTGGCGCTGTTGATACAAAAGCGTCAGTTATATGTCGCGTTTTCAATCAAAATGCAGGTAAACATTTCTACACGAATTATTTCCAAACTTTATTTCAGACTGATACGAACTGTCTTGTTCTTTATCGTAAACATGCCAAAATGTATAAGTACGCGCAAAATGGCCCCAGTAAAGTATCCTATGAGTGCACTTACCTCAATGTCTATTTTCTGCGCTTTCTGGCTCTGAAGTGGTACATAGAACTTAATGACACCACGTGCGTCCGAGGTCACGTTCTTACACGCACGTTCCGATGAGCCCCTGTCAAAACACCACCAAATGTAAATTACATGTGTACGATACAGATGTAAAGGCAAGTCACTCCGCAAACGGGGGGACTTACCTGACTGACGTGAGACCACCTTTTACGTTTGACAGTATTTGGAGACATATGGAGATAATAGCTTGCTAGGGTCATACCGCATGACTCTAGCAAGCGATAATCGCATTATTTTACTCAAATGTTTTTGGGAACAGAAATCAGCATGGAATGGAAAATGCAACGGAATTCTTGTACGGAATTGAAGTGGAATAGAACCGAACACGTTTCTCTATGGTGCTCATGGAACACAATTAAGCAGGACAAGTTTTTCACACCTCTCCCTTTAAATGGAAAGGAACCGAATGGAATGAGGAAAAGTTCTGAGGAGTGATTGATAAAAATGGCGTCCAGGAAATTTACTCATGACTTGGATGGCTGGCATGAAGACATGATTGTTGACAATTGCGTAAAAGTGATTAGTAGCATGCCAAAGTATTGTTATCATCATGAGACTTGATGATGACAGTGATGTTGAAAACTCGTCTTACGGTAAACAATTCAATTTGGCCCTAAAATAAATAATTAGGCATGCTACTAATCATCTTTACGCAATTGTTAACGTCCGGGATGTGTCAGGAGCCGCTCGTGAAATATGAAACATAAACATGAAAATTTAAAACTAAAAACGTGAGATTTTCGAAACTCAAATTCATTCATTTATCAAATTAATCTGGCATTATTCAAACGTGTGTATAATTTCTGTATTTGATAGTTCAATAACTGTTGTGCTGCAAAAAGTGTGAACAATTACAAACCAAACAGTGATCATCATTATCAGTCAGCAAATTGGAGCGAATCCCGTAAAGGACTAAACCATTACCAGGGCTGAGGAAAACTCGGGAAACCCTGACTGTATGGTCGGGTAAAACGGACCGAATGCTTGGGATATGGGGCACTTTGTACGAGGCAATTTGATTGGGTTTTGCACGGAGAAATCGTACTGTGCCCTGCGTGCACACCGCACGTTCGCCCAGCATGCCCCGCACTTTCACCAAGTTTGCGGAGCAGTTGGCACCATCCATATAATCTCGTACGGGATAAGCTAGGGGTTGTAACAAATCCCGGACGGGGCATCCCAACTTTAGCCCAAGTTTTCCCCATCGCCCAAAAACGGGCCCCAAGTTGGGGAAAACTTGGGGTATACGGTAAGATCCCCGATCCAGGCTGAGAATGCTCGTGATTTCTCACTCATTCCCCAATTGAACCGCGTGAATTTCTCCGAGTAAATTGCTAGTTGGATTTATATCAATTGATTAGAGTAGCAGGTGTGCAGAACACAGATAGATATTCATCATACAAGCTCAGGCACAACACTGAATTTGTGATTGTGCGAGTCTACTGATCACAAAAACGCCTGCCGACATATAGTTACAGTATAGCCACAAATCACAATGCATGCACTAATTAAGCGTTCTGAAGAAACATCATTCACGTGAGAGGCAAGCATAACTTAAAATACGTACAGATTGTTTTTGAAGCAGATCTGCACTATCTCTTCTGCTGCCGGCCTGTCGTCTGGGTGGACCACCTTTATCTGAGGAACAGAGGTCAACTGAGGGTCACAGGAAGAACAGAGATCAACTGAGGGTCACAGCAGGAACAGAGGTCAACTGAGAGTCACCGGAGGAACAGAGGTCAACTGAGGGTCACAGGAGGAACAGAGGTCAACTGAGGGTCACAGGAGGAACAGAGGTCAACTGAGGGTCACAGGAAGAACAGAGGTCAACTGAGGGTCACAGGAGGAACGAGGTCAACTGAGGGTCACAGGAGGAACAGAGGTCAACTGAGGGTCACAGGAGGAACAGAGGTCAACTGAGGGTCACAGGAGGAACAAAGGTCAACTGAGGGTCACAGGAGGAACAGAGGTCAACTGAGGGTCACAGGAGGAACAGAGGTCAACTGAGGGTCAAAGGAGGAACAGAGGTCAACTGAGGGTCACAGGAGGAACAAAGGTCAACTGAGGGTCACAGGAGGAACAGAGGTCAACTGAGGGTCACAGGAGGAACAGCGATACAACCGGTCATGATGAATTACAAAGCAACATAGAGCAATGCGGTAAGAGCCAGCATGTTGCCTGTCATGAGAGGAATCTAACATGTGCGCTTTTTAGGTTTCAGGTTAACGGGTGACCTTCCAGGTCAGGTGAATGACCTAAGATCGACCACGTCCAAAAATAGCGATTGTACAGGGCGCTTAGTATAACTTTCGAACGGAGAAAGAGAGTGATACCGTAAAAAGTAGCGTGATGCCTGTCATAAGGAAAATCCAAAGGCATCCCATTTTGAACATCTAGGTCAACTGGTGACCTTTGAGGTCAGATAAATGGCCCTTTGGGTTCTGACATGACCTTGGCGAAAAAGTAATAGGTCACGATCGAAGCGTTGTATACACTTCAAATTAGTATAGGAAAAGTATAATTGTTGTAAACTCCGCTACTGAAAATTTCAGCAAGATGCAACGCATGTGTAAAATGTTATTCGAGACTGAGGGGGTCGTTTTAGGACCCCCCCGTATGGGGAGGGTTAAATAACGTCCAGTTATAAAAGACAATGACACGACGGCAGCAAGGACAACATCAACGTTGTAAAGCGCCAACGTTGCAAATGCGCAAGGTCAGCTTGCCAGACACTGCGGTAAGGGAGAGCTGGAAAGCCCTGGTCATCGAGCTTTGGAAGGGATTTGCAAAGACACAATGGAAGTCAAACCATTCTCTAACCATCGACACGCTAAATCAGTTAACTTTATCTGTATATGTATAGGTAATACATAAGCACACCATTGACAAAATAAATCATCCTCTTTTTAGACGTTTCCACAAGACCTTGCATTTTTTCGGGTGGATCAAACGCCGTATCTGTCCGGGAACCCGCAGATTTCTCGAGAAATGAACAAACAAAAACCGTGACCGGTTCATTGTACACGACAGCAGCTTGTTTTCGTCGCAATATTAAAGAGTGATCTCACATCTGTCTCTTACAGATCTGGGAAACCCATCCAAATGGCAATACCACCAACAATAACGAGAACTTCAAGTATTACTCATGTCATTTTAGTTATCTGACACGAATTTCGCCCGCAAAACAAAAATAGAGCAGATTTGAAAACGATGGCAATATTACGCTTAGTCGTCCATGGTGCCTCACCGATAACTACCTAGGCTAACCCAGGATAACTAGACAAACGGCTAACCTTCGCCAGAACTGTAATTTCCGATGTTCGTAAGCACTCCCAATGCTCTGGTAGTTGCCACCAGATGCATATTATTTACTGTAAATGTTCGATTTTTTTCTGCTATGGTGGATTCGTCGTTAGCTCACCAATCTCAACATTTTGTTGTTGTTCTTGGTTCCCATCCCCTTAACAACGATTCTGTCTAAGGGGTCATTGGTGAAGCTTTTACAAAACACTTGGTGGAGCTAAATGTCATATTGGTTGGTTGTTTCAGCTGGCTAGGTGAAAACGACTATGTTGACGCCAGGAAAAATGCAAATATGACGAAATTGGGCGATGCAAACCACAAAGTTGGTGGGAAAAAATACAATGACAGTGGGCAGTGGCCGTAACACTGGAATAGGAAACTCCGTCCGGGTTAGTGGATTGGTCCCGCGATATAAAAAAAATCGCTAATAGCGTTTTAATTGGACAATAACAAAAACAAAATCCAGTGAATTTTCACTCAGTGACTTGTAAATTATTTCCAATTGATTTTTCCTGACTTTAAAAAAAGCTGCACCTGCGTGTGTGAAACTGTGACTGCTACTGTGAAAATGTGCGAAATTGTCAGTCAACAAGCAACTTCTCTTCCATTTCATTTATTTATATTAGCCATTTGCATGTGGTGAACGTTTGATAAGTGCTAATTATTGGCTTTTGGTAACATGCATGTTTGTAACATGTATGTATGTCCTCTATGTTTGTTATTCCAATATTATATTCATCCAGATACAAATTTAATTTCCCATCATATAGCACCTCATCGACTCCGGCCAGAGCCGATAGGTTAACATTTCAGTCTCCACAAAGTGTCCACGATCTGTAACAGTACTTGTGAGTGGTCGTCACTTAAAGTTCCGTTCAATCAGATACGGACAGCACTCGCAGCTCTGGTCGAAGCAGTCACCAAAGTCGCCGTTGCCACGCGTGGTTTTCTTGTAATATTTTCCAAGTTTGCTTAAATGTTTATTTCTTATATTAGAGTAGTAAATTTCAAAATGTTACAGGTTTTGAATAGCGTGAAATGTTTTCACACATTCCACGCCCATGCATCTTATCAAGTGCTGGAAGCAGATAATTAGAGCAGGTAGCAGGTAGAGTAGCAGGTCATTATAATTGTGATGTGCGTTTACTAATCATGGGAGAGGTGGACGGGGTTTCCCGTCCTTGTGCATGGATCTGCAATGATAATGACATATTTTCTATCGTTTTGATTTCACAGCTGCTAAGTAATTGTGGCGCACATACCTGGTCGACGAAAGGCAGTCCGGGCTTGAAGTACTTATTGTTCCGGTCTTCAATAGTCAATTTTATCTTGGTATATTCCACCTTGAAATCCTTAGTGGTCTCATAAGTGGTATCCGTTCCGGCCTCGGTCAACTCGGCGCGCACCGTGTATCGGATCAAACGGTACTCATCCAGATTCAGAGTTGCAGCGCTCATGCGAAACTCGGCGCAGTCAGCACCCCCAGTAAGCTGGAAACCACACCAGGAGGAGAGTCACTGATCAGCTGAGCATTCTCAGAAAGATTCAGGAGGTTCAGTCGACTGAGCAATAGGCAATTCCAGTGGGCTGGACTCGGACAGGAATTGAGGGAGAAGCACTCTGACTAACCATCTGCAATATATTTAATAAAAGCAATCTTGTTAGTTTCTCCCAGCTACACCATCCTAAATAAAGATGTTGAGCTAAATGTGGTAAAGGTAAAGGTGAAATTGAATGAGGAGAAAGTTCACCGGAGCTAGGAGAAAGAACCGATTTGCAATTCGAACGTGCCCTTGCACCGCGCGCAGAACTGATAGAAAGAGTCTAACTATGTCGGCGAATCGACAATATCCTTTGAGGTAGAATCGCCAATGGCGATTCCTCCTCCCTGTTTCGCGGCCTCTGCAGTCTGCATGAGAGTCCGCAGTAGTTGGTAATAGTGCAGCCCAGATGATTACAAGCAATGGCTTAGACTCACCTTGTGACGAACTTGTATCGGACGGTGCGGCGGATACCGGTGCCGGCCCCACCAGTGACCCCAGCGGTGATGACGATCATACTGGACGTGCAAAGTCGCGTTACCAGAAACTGGTTTGCCGTATGTGTATCTAAAATACAAAACACATAGCTTCATGCTCGGGATGCTGCAGTGCCAGGGACCAAAGGTGGGTTGAGGCGTATGCGACGAGAGAAAAAAAAAACATTCATCGGGTGGTGCACAAAACAGTGATATACGCCTTTTCAGATTAAATCTGCATTTTGCGGTCTGAATGTTTACAAAAAGTATTATTATTTGAAATAGCAAATATTTAGTATAAGCACGAAATTATTTTAAAAAAACATTTGAGGGAAACAAATATGAGGCTTACCGACCGAGAGACATAAAGCAGATACCTTCATTACATGATTAACATATATCTATAAACATAAACCAGTTACTAAGAACTAAGAACTGAACTAAGAACAGTTACTAAGAACTGGCACTGGCGGCTACATAGTTATCAACAAAAAAGGAAAATGTTGGTAATGATATTCGGTTTATTAACGAGCCGGTTGTTATGGTAAATTTGCCGACACTGTCGTAGCCATCCCGTAACAGTCGTAACTAAGGGAGAATGTGTTGTAATCATACCAAATCTAACTGGCTGAATCTGATACAGTTGCACATGAAAACACGAATACAGAAAAAGTGGTACGTTTCCGCCGGTTGTAGTTGTCACTTACGTTCCGCACACTTTGAAGATGACCTCTTCAGCGTCGGCTAGGATAAACGGTGGACCCTTCACAGCCACCTCGAACTTAGGAAGCACGTATTCTTTGACCTGGAACACCTTCTTATGCACCTTTTCCGAAATTGCCTGTTCGGTGTCGGCCGCTTGGAGCACATTTATGGTCCAATCACCCTGTGTGTACAGAAGTATCACTTGGTGTCATGGCGATCTGGATTGTCACAGGAGTATCACTTGGTGTCATGGGGATCTGGATTGTCACAGGAGTATCACTTTGTGTCATGGGGATCTGGATTGTCACAGGAGTATCACTTGGTGTCATGGAAGGTTTGGGGAGAGGAATCGAAAAAATGTAATAGATATCTAGGCTAAGTGGGTGGAGAAGGGCTCGACCGCCGCACCTTGGATTGTCCTAGTGTGGCGATCCGGTGGGCGGAATCTTTATGTTGCAGATGATGCGATGGAGATATCAAGCGAAGCTGCCAAGATATACGAATTTAATGTAATATAGGATGAGTGGCACGGTGATCACTCGGTCGGAGAAGACACTTGGAGACGCGCTTCACCGGGCGGGTGTTTACACTTGCATGGGAGTTACTCGGGTGTGTCTGGTCTGCTGCGGCTAGCGCGCCTACACGTTCCTGACCAAGACCAAGCCGCAGTGGGAGCAGCTGCTTCGGGAGAAGGCCGCGGCCGCGGTTGGCGACACAGATGGCTCTGGTGGCACGGACGGTGGTCGTACCGCTCAGTCGCGCCGCCCACGGAGACGCCGGCGGTGGCCTCGCTGCAGCAGCAGCAGGTCCGCTGTCTGAGCGAGCCGCGGCCCGGCGCCCACGGCGGGCCTGTCTTCCTCCACCCGAAGGATTGCGCCGGTGTGCTGGTGGATCGGGGGAGGCGTAGGTGGCGCTCCGGTCGGTAGCGGGATTGTAGAGGGCGCGCCAGTGGGCTGGGTAGAGGGCGCCAGTGGGCTGTGTCGTAGAATAAACTGTGTGTGTGTGTACCAAAAAAAAATGTGTATGTGTATGTGTGTGTACTGTGTACTGTGTACGTAGATAAATATATACCTCCCAGTACTTAATGGGGATCTGGATTGTCACAGGAGTATCACTTGGTGTCATGGGGCTCTGGATTGTCACAGGAGTATCACTTGGTGTCATGGGGATCTGAATTGTCACCGGAGTATCACTTGGTGTCATGGGGATCTGGATTGTCACAGGAGTATCACTTAATGTCATGGGGATGTGGATTGTCACAGGAGTATCACTTGGTGTCATGGGGATCTGGATTGAAAAGCATTGACTGTATGATGAATGTCTCGTTTTCAAAACTCGAACAAGCACATCACTGGCCAGACATGCACTTAACATTAGAAAGGAAAACATTGAGCGGAGTTCAAAATCTAATGCGATTCGTAAGTGGTAATAGCTCAGATGTAGCATATCTCATATCGTTACATAGCGCTACGCAGCATTTTACATAGCGTAACATAGCTCAGCGCACCATTTGTACTCGGACAATGTTTTGTTGTGGATACCGTTTCCAACCTCCACCTGGAAAATAGGCTAAGCAACTAAGGCAAAATGTCACACTGTGACATTTTGTCTTAGTTGCTTCATGAATGATTCCTGAATAATTCGTTGATTGGGGGAAATATATAAATCGATGGAGGCCAGCAATACAATATAAAGGATGAACATGCACACCGACCCCAGTTTTTTTTTGCAAACATAGGTTGAAAACGGCGGCGCGCAGCGCCTCCATTTTGACGCAACTGTTCACATCCCACACATTGCCCACATCCTGTAAAACGCCAAATCACGGTCATCTCAGATCAGGGCCCTAGGTCACGTCAAGTGACCCCACCTCCAAAATGGAAGGTCGTGTGTGTCACAGCTAAAGTGTTTGACCTATAGGTTTCAAATTGACATTCTTTAATTAGGTCATAGGCACCTACAATTATGTTATCACGAATTTGAATCAGTGATCCAAGGTCAGGTCAATTGTGTGACCTTCCTATTATAAAGTAAATGGGGTAAATGAAAATGGACACAAATCAGTAGGAAATAACTAAATCTACCCTATTTTCATAAAACCCACCATTTGTATGTCAAATACAAGCGTAAATGAAACAGTTTTGCCCTGTGACCTCTGTGAGGTCAACTATTGCTCTTGTGACCCGAGGTCATGCGTAGCTTTTTCTCGATTTTTTTTTCTGAATCAAGATTCAGCAATGAGTGTTTACCATCGTATTTGGTTCATCGAGACGCGTCGTGTGATATGAAACGGTATCTTCGCCCGATGCTGAACGGACCTCAGGATTTGTTTTACTTATACTTAATTAAGTAACGTTATATCCCGCGCCCCGCTGGAGGGGAGGGGGGCAAATCTGTCCCCCACCTCCTGTATTTTTTCAATAACTTAAAAACCATGATAGATATCGACGTGAAACTTCCAGTACCTTATGTTACATTAATTGTACGTCTTTTCATCCAATTGAAGTGAAATTGATGTAGTAATTTGGGAGATAATGACGTTTTAATGACGTCCTGGCATGTCACTTATGGTGGAAAAACGATAAATGTTTGAAAAGTCGTAGAAAATCGAGTAGTGATGCATATTACAAAAACAAACGTAAAAAGATAGGAAATGACATTCTCTTCCAAATGGCTATCTCAGATTTGCAAATTTTGGGGTTTTTGACCACCAAAAATAAAATAAATATTTTGTTTCGAAAGAATTTCCTTTTTTTGTTGTTGAAGATATTAAACAAACGGAAGATATATCAGAAAACCAATTATGGACGATACCAAAACCAAATTGCAAAGCAATATCTTTATTTTTGACTGATTTATGGCTCCCTAAGTATATGTAACTCATGACGTCATTTTTTTGGGAGGGGGGGGGGGGGCTTTTAGTGACAAGATACATACAACTAAATGCCACAGCTGTATTTCGGAGACAAAGCTGGTCCAGAAACATGATTTTTTAAAAAATATTAATAAATTTAAAATTGTGTCCTTATTGTGACCTGACCTTGACCTGAGGGCCATTGTATGGAGTCATATTGTGAAAATGGCTGCTACTATCGAATTATATGTGCAAAATATCCCATACAACATGTGTCGCATGGCTTTTATAGACCTGTTACCCTTTGTGACCTGACCTTGACCTTGACCTTTGCTTACAAATTTCACTTTTGCTTATGCGGGAGATGCATTATACCTTTGAGAGCACTTTGTGCGATACTAGTTGCAATCTAAAGCTTTGGATGGAAAGTATGGACCAAAACACCCAATACCTCAATTTTGACATTTGACCTGACCGTGACTCGACATGTGACCTTATTTTGAAGAGAACAAATTAGTATGCTTTAGATGCGTCTCATTGATAGTTTTCGATTGCCGCCTTTCGCGTCTCGCTGCGGGTATTTGTTCGGAAGATAACGAGGGGGCAGACTCAGCGCCCCCTCCCAGCGGGGCGCGTTCGGCTGGAGACCCCAGCGGGGCGCAGGTTAAGCTTAAACACTACAGTTTAACATTTGAAAACAGCCCTCTATGCGTTTATCAGCTGGATGACAAAGCCTGCAATACAAATTTTAAACCTTATCATCACAAATATTTCGATATTTATCATCGACCAATTATGTCGTGCTGTGTGCGAACACAGTACTGGTCCACACCTACCTGAACATGATATAGATTTAATGTGCTTCGCCCAGGTAAATACAGTTGAAATGCTCAATGAAGAAAAGTCATCAATACTATATAAGGGTGCCACATGTTGTTTTCGACTTCCGACTTGTTCGACCTCTTTCAACTTGGTAGTACAACTTGGCCTGAGGGGACTCTGTCGGCCTGAGAGGAGCCTGTGGACGCCTGAGGGGCGCACTCGGGCAGCCTGAGGGGACCTCAGTCGTCGGCCTGATGGGGCCTATGTCGGCCTGAGGGGCGCACTCGGCCAGCCTGAGGGGACCTCAGTCGGCCTGAGGGGCCCTCTGTCGGCCTGAGGGGCCCTCTGTCGTCCTGAGGGGCACTCTGTCGGCCTGAGGGGCCTATGTCGGCCTGATGTGCCCTCTGTTGGCCTGAGGGGCCCTCTGTCGGCCTGAGGGCCTTATGTAGACCTGAGTTGCCCTCTGTCGGCATAAGGGGGGCCTCTGTAGGCCTGAGGGGCCCTCTGTTGGCCTGAGGGGACCTCAGTCGGCTTGATGGGGCCACTCTGTCGGCCGGAGGGACCCTCTGTCGGTCTGAGGGCCCTCTGTCGGCCTGAGCGGCTCTCTGTCGGCCTGAGGGGCCCCTCTGTCGACCTGATGGGCCATCTGTCGGCCTGATGGGCCCTCTGTCGGCCTGAGGGACCCTCTGTCGGCATGAGGGAAATATGTCGGCCTGAGGGCCCTCTGTTGACCCGTGGGAGCCCTCGGTCAGCTTGAGGGGGCATTCGTTTGGCTTGAGACCTCAGTCGGTGAAAGGGCCTCTAGATCGGCTTGAGGGGCCCTTGGTCAGCTTGAGGTTCCCTTGGATGACTTGAAGGACCGGGGACCCTCAGCTGTATGATAATATATGTTTAGGCCTAACAGGGTCCTCCCAGGCCTCAGAGTCCCTACTTCGGTCTGAGAGAGTGTCTTTGTCAGGTCTGAATAGGCCCTTGCTGGGTCTGAGAGGGCCCTATGTCCGTCGGAGAGGGCCTTTGCCAGTTCTGAGAGGGCCATGGGGTGATTTACGAGGGTCCCATCAGGCTGACAGAGGGCCCCTCGGGCCATCCAAGGGCCAGGAAGACCCTTTCCCATCAGGGTCACCTGGGGCCCAGGTGACTTGGGGGGAGAGGGGAGATATGTTAGCCCCATCATGGACCTTTGGGGGGGGGGCATGGCCCGGATTCCCCCCCCCCCCCTGCGACCGCATCTGAGTGTGGGCCAGCGCGGCGCCATATTCGCACACAGTGCGACATAAATGGTCGATGCGGAACCCCTTAATATTTTTCGATTTGGCTCCAACTTCGTATTTTGGGGTTTCTCATCTAACATAGCAAAAATATTAAGGGCCGTTGGAAAAAATCGAAAATTATTGTTTTCCCATTATAGAGTGTGGTCCGACCAGGTTAGGTCAATTAAAAAAATTTACCTCACGTCAAAGTCAAGTGGTGGCCCAAGTAGGTCATGTTGCATATTAGGAGACGTGTCTCGACGAGACAAACACATTGGTGCCAGTTT
>JAXIVJ010004217.1:80000-85287 GCA_036785665.1 Chirona hameri | reverse complement strand
GACATTCCAATACCAAGAAAGTCTTTGTGAACCTCGTTCAACATGGGTAACTCGAATTTCGCTAACCAGGTTTCTTGTAGGAAAACTATGTCATTATTATCACAAATTAATCGCAACTCAGGTAGGGAACTTTTCAAAGAATGACAATTGAATGAACATAGTTGGAGCATATGGACGGAGGGAGGGTTTCGCCTTCAGCAGTAATCAGCACTACACAGCCACATGACTCACACTAACACTACGCATCAGCTGTTTATCCTGGAACACAGATTCTCGCTCTGGTTTAGCCATGACGCTACTTCCTCTAGGTTGGTAAAACTTTTTAATGGACACATGTGTAGGCCACTTATCTGGCAGCAGTACTCGGCCTACATCCTCTGCAGGAACAGTCACCTTGCATACGCCTCAGCGCAGTGAGGGATCTCAGTGACACTTGCCTTGTCAGCTCCCCAGCAGCCAGCTTACATGAGACTCCACAGCCTGACTTGTGGTGCTTGGGTCTAGTCGTCCAACGAAGAGATCAAACTTCCGGGGCGGCGCTGCTACACCCCGGAGAAGTGTTGAGGAGCTTGCCCCGGTTACCACTAGCCTTTTGCGATTGCTGGACTTCTTTTTAGCGACTTCAATGAATCCATCGTCATCCACTTGCTGCTTTGGCTGGACGGTTGGCTGGGGAACCGGCTGCTGACGGCTGGAAGTAATCTCCTCTGGTGGCTGCTGACTCCCCTGTCCCGAACGGGCCTGTTCAGCTTGACCCACTGATCCTCTGGGCGAGGACAGTGGTGGTGGCTGCGGTGGCGGCGATGGTGGCGCTCTGGCAGCCTGGGCATATGACGGTGGCGACTGAGTCTTCGGTGCAGTTCCATGCATTGACTGCACTGCCTGCTTCAGGTCCCGTATCTCACTCTGCATCATGCTGAACTGTCCAAGGGAGCACTGCCATGTCCATTGTCCACATGCTCAAGCGAGATGGGAGGGATGTTTCCCAGATCGACGGCATAAAACGTCTGAAGAATGACGCCTTCTCGGTCACATACCGGTACAACTTTCAGGATGTCTTCCATGTCTGCACGGTTCTTGCTACCCAAAGCAGTGCTTTTGCGCCTGATCAGAAGGAGATCCTTTCTTGATGGGAAAGCTACAGATACTACTAGCTCCCAGATAACTTCTTTAGCTGAGTGGATTTCTTCTCCACTATAGAAGTCAGAGCACAGCTTGACAATAGTCTCGAAAGGCATAGTTTGCGACTTATTAATACAAAAGCACAGGAGTTCATTTTGTACGGATAACTGTGAAATATTCGTCAAACTCGTTGCCATTTTAGCTTGATGTTATGCTAAAAATGTTGGAGTGGTTAGAGTCAGTGCGCCAGAATTGTCACAGAATCTTCAATGACTAAGATTGACTTCAATACTACATTTTGAGTGCCAAAAATTAGATGGCTTTAAACTACACTGCTATCCTCTTCTTCCAAGGTCAGTAAAGCCTAGCTTTCAAGCTTATTTACTCCACAACATAATATCAGAACTGGAGCCACTCACTGAGATCCAAACAACACTGGTTGCCATAGCAACCCCCTGCGATGCGTCAATGCTATCGGAAGCTCTTGAAGGGCTTTTGATTGATAACCGATTATCTTTTCGAACATCATTGGAGAGCTGCTCTTCTGTTTCGTCATTGGACGAGTTCGGACTAGGTATATACGGTATATATGTATGCATGTATATTGTATGTATGTATGTATGTATGTATGTATGTATGTATGTATGTATGTATGTATGTATGTATGTATGTATGTATGTATGTATGTATGTATGTATGTATGTATGTATGTATGTATGTATGTATGTATGTATGTATGTATGTATGTATGTATGTATGTATGTATGTATGTATGTATGTATGTATGTATGTATGTATGTATGTATGTATGTATGTATGTATGTATGTATGTATGTATGTATGTATGTATGTATGTATGTATGTATGTATGTATGTATGTATGTATGTATGTATGTATGTATGTATGTATGTATGTATGTATGTATGTATGTATGTATGTATGTATGTATGTATGTATGTATGTATGTATGTATGTATGTATGTATGTATGTATGTATGTATGTATGTATGTATGTATGTATGTATGTATGTATGTATGTATGTATGTATGTATGTATGTATGTATGTATGTATGTATGTATGTATGTATGTATGTATGTATGTATGTATGTATGTATGTATGTATGTATGTATGTATGTATGTATGTATGTATGTATGTATGTATGTATGTATGTATGTATGTATGTATGTATGTATGTATGTATGTATGTATGTATGTATGTATGTATGTATGTATGTATGTATGTATGTATGTATGTATGTATGTATGTATGTATGTATGTATGTATGTATGTATGTATGTATGTATGTATGTATGTATGTATGTATGTATGTATGTATGTATGTATGTATGTATGTATGTATGTATGTATGTATGTATGTATGTATGTATGTATGTATGTATGTATGTATGTATGTATGTATGTATGTATGTATGTATGTATGTATGTATGTATGTATGTATGTATGTATGTATGTATGTATGTATGTATGTATGTACAGGGGCCCGGGAACGATTTTAAAGTTGGGGGGGGGGGGCGAAACCAAATATTTTGTTTTGGCATCTTCTCACTTCTAATCTTGGTGCACCTGTTCGTTGTCAAATTTTCCTCATTGGAAAACCGAAAACACGGTTAGAAATCTCATCAAAAATAACTTTCAAACTATTTCTTAATTTTTTGGTTCAGGTCAATATTGAGGTCACCAGAGGTCATCAAAGGTCAGATTTTCCAGTTTTAGGACATCGCTCCAGGAACCCCCAAATATCTCGGGATTTATGATAGCTAGGAACAAACAAAAATAAACAATCGAAAGCTCTTGAAATATTCAATCATAACGTGTCATCCAATTTTATATCAGGTTAATAGTTTGAGCTCCAGAGGTCATTAAATGTCAAAGGGCCATTTTTTGGCAAAACGTTCAGAAAATAACTGTTTACCTAATAAAGATACGGGCAATGATTTTGATGACATCATGTTCGTCTCGTCAAAGCGCTTCGAATCACAATCATTTGGCCCAGTTTATATCAACTTAGAACTTTGACCTCAGGTCAAGGTCAAGTGGCGACCCAAGTAAGTCATGTTGCATATTGGGAGACGTGTCTCGACAAGACAAACACATTTATGCCGATTTCACTTAATTATATTCATTCTATCGAGAGTTATTGACACAAAAGTGTTGGTGACCTCAGATGACCTCGGTTGACCCTGTAGGGGTTACTGAACAAAAATTGAACCTGGATCATCAATAATAGCATATGATAACATGATGCTGAAGGAGTTGGACTAATATGCGTATCCTCGGAATAGGAAACATTTTAATATTTCCCCATTGACTTATAATGGGAGGTCACGAAATTGACCCGACCGGCGACCTTAGGTCACCGATATTCAAAATCGTAGATATTCGAATTGTATGTACCTATGACCTTATGAAATCCTGTAAGTTTGAAACCGATCGGTCAAAAATTGTTGCTGTAGTACAACCGCAAACTTATTTGGAGGTGTGGTCAAGTGACCTGACCTGAGAGACCCGTGGTTAAGAATTGCACACAATGTGGATAATTGATGCCCGAACAGGCGTGCCAAAAACAGCGGCTGAAACGGCGGCGCTGTGCACCGTGCGCCGTTTTTTAAACGGCGGCGCTGTGCGCCGTGTGCCGTTTTTGAAACGGTGGTGCTGTGCGCCGTGCGCCGTTTTTGAAACGGCAAAAACGGCGCGCCGCCGTTTTATCGCTATCTTCGAAAAACCTTGGGGGGGGGGGGGGTAGACGCCCTTAGGGGAGGGGCGTCTAAATGCCCCACCCCCGGCACGACGCAGGTTAACATAAAAATATGAAAAAAATATGAAAAGTGGTGGTCATGCCACCCCCCGTTTCCTTTGTAAACCCGCCTGTCGTCTGATAAAATACTCGTACCTGACGCCTGACTTTTTTTTCTCTTGAAAAAGTCCACCAGTGTGGGCTGCACTGACCTCTTCATCACCGTAGCACGGTAACCTACGACATATACGTAACTCTTGCTTGCAATTGCCGCCCCGTCGGCATAGACAGCGAGGACAGCTCTCGCCAGTTTGACCACATCCGTAACGTTGACGTGGGATAAACTTTTAAACAAAATGCAGCAGGTGTTTATCGCCGTCAGTGCAGCAGCGGATCCAGGACGGGAGTTTGGGGGGGGGGGGGGGCAAAATTCGAAAAAGTCTCACATAATTCTGAAAACTCATCGGATTTAGCTTGCTTATGGATTGATAGCTGATTTAACCCTCGCTCTACGGGAACTTTTTCCTTCGCCCTACGGGGGGTCCTAAAAAGACCCCCTGTTAACTTCCAAACCAAGCAAGATAGAGCAACGCGGAAAGAGCCAACATGTTGCCTGTCATGTTTGAAAGCTAACTGCATGCAATTTTTAGGTTTCCGGTCAACGAGTGACCTTACAGGTCCAGTGAATGACCTCGATCGACCACGTCCAGAACAGCGATTTTGCTCTGTCAGAAAACCTCAAAATGAGAAATTGATAAACGTGAATAAAAAGGCATATTCCTAGACCAGTTTTGTTTCAGAAATACAGAAAAGGTAATTATTTATTCGTATCTGGTAAAAAAAAGTCCAAAAAAGTGATTAAAAAAATGATGAAAAAAATGATAAAGTTATTAAAGTCATTAATTTCTTACACTTGGGGAGCCATCACTCAGTCAATAATAGAGATATTTCTTTGAAATTTGGTTTTAGTATTTTCCATACTCAGTTCTCTCATGTATTCCATTTTTTTTTTACATTTGTGAAAATTTTGATTTTGTGGTAATTTTTCACAAAAAAAGAAGTTTTTGTTCATTTTGGGGAACAAAAACCCAAAACTTCGAAAATCCGAGATTGGCATTTTAAATAAAATAAAATTTTGTATCTTCGCTTAATTTAGTTTGCAATTTTCTTTGAAACTCTGTTTTCTACGATTGTTCAAACATTTATCGTTTTTCCAACAACATGACGTCATCAAAACATCATTGTTTCCCAAATTTCTCAATCAATTTCAATGAACTTTTTACAGCATACGTATAATTGTTGTATACTTAGCTACTGAAAATTCCAGCAAGATGCGCCGTATGTCTAAAAAGTGATGCAAGAAAAACATCAGGGGGGGTCGTTTTAAGACCCCGTAGGGCGAG